>CM067322.1:75209817-75303802 GCA_034231615.1 Meghimatium bilineatum
GTATATTTCTTTCTTATAGTATCCGACATCAACACTGATGTTCTGGATCATGCCGAACATTTTACCCAGGTATACACATTTTATCCATACAAATACAAAATAGATAAGGAAAGACAATTTAATTAAAAGAAAAAACACTAGTGCCAATTAGTTCCTAGTTCCTGCTGACTTACCTTTTATGTGCAAATGCAAAAATAAAGTTAACGTAAATGCTTAACCATTAGGAGTCCTAGAACAACTTATCAGCTCATATTTAGTGGTTGGACTTAGCATGGTATGTTCTGTGCTATACTTTCTTATCAATTTCAACAAGGGAAGTGTCAGGTTATTGTGTTGAGATGACCAAAATTTGCGGACTTGTTTGCACATCACTCTAATTCAATCACATATTCAAATATATTTCAAGTGTGTACATGGTATCAATCGTTATTGAATCGATTTGTTTTAAACGCTAGTGAGTTGTTTCAGTAAAACAAATATATTGGCATCAGCGTCTGTGACCGAGGGCTATTATTATTAAACAAAGATGTATGTCATCAGCATGTCTTTGAGAGTAATTAATATTATTAAACAAAGATGTTGCAATCATCGCTTTCTTTGATGGTTGCTTATATTAGTAATTACTCAGCATACGACGTGCTGTTTCGGTTCAGATTGACGGAATAAATACCGGAACCAGAGTACAGTGAAATCAATCCTCTACAACTTTTTAACCCTTTATTACCCTGAATTCAAAGCTGTTGTAATCATCGCGTTCAATAGTTTTACTATTATTGATAAACAAAGATATTATTATCATCGCCTGTCTCAGTCGGTTATTATTATTAAAACGAAACATGTTAAGGGTGGAACACTGGCCCACAGAAACGGATACTCACAGAAAGCTGTATGGAAGCTCTGAGAGCTCTCAAATATACAATAATTTTATGAAAACCGGTCTTGCTATATAGACATGTTGAATTGCGAACGAGTAGAAGATTAGTTCATTACGGAGAGTACTGGCCAGATTTCAACCTTATAATGCTGTTTTATTTATCTTCTTGACCTCGCTGAACTTTGATTAAAAGTCATTATGTCTGAATCGATCTGCGCGCTACGCAGAGACCCACTCCTGTCCTCAATGGTCTTTCAATGGAGGTAAGTGCTCCTCGGTGTGTAGCGTGCTGATTTATGGATCCTCCAGTAGGTCTTAGCTACTGTGAAATACGTCTTTATTGATATTTATTTTCGTTAAATAATGCACGTATTTGTTTCGATAAAAATGTGACCACTGCTTCCCGTAATGTACGGAAGATTATTAAACATGGATGTTGTCATCATCTCCTGTTTTGCGATAATTATTATTAAACAAAGATGTTGTCAACATTACATCGCAGGAGACAACTAAGGAATGTTAGGGGAATAGGCCTAAACCTACACATTATCATTGTCACATGTTATGTAAATTGACTAATTTTGTCTTCTATAAATAATATTCAATATATGCATGAAGAGGAGATGCAGGTCATCGGTTATTGCAACTTTGTCACATTTGTGGCAGACTCTTAGGTGACAGGAATTGCTAGATTTGTCATAACGCAGATGGGACAACAAATTTGACAGAAGTATGTGAGATAATTGATTGGAAGTGTGCGCTGTGCTCCTGACAGGACATGACTATCCTGAGATACTTGGTCAATGAAATGTCTGCTTCATGGAGCTAAACATGCATCCATAAACCTCACTTACACATTAGCGCATTTGAGATCGCATATGAGTTTATTGTCGCACGATTGAGAAGAACCTGTACTTTTATAAAAAAAGGCAATGTGCTCTCGAGAGCTACTTGCTTACAGTTAAAGGGATCATCATGACGATCATATTGTAGGTGGTACTTGAAATGTTCTATTTTCACTCCCTTCCTTGACAAGTCATCAGCTCTCTTAATCTTTCTGATTTCGCAGACAGCAGGTGACTACTGAATGTAAATCTTAAAGTGTTTTATGTCTCTGAATTCTAAGATAATTTTTTTAATGAAATGTATTTATTACGAGTAGTTCAATGCTGATACTTTAAATGATAATGTAGGATGATTGATATCCATGTGGGAGTTTGAGGCTCTATCATTGCTTTTTTTGTGTGTGGCTGAGTGGTATAGATTCGTCTCGGATGTTCAAAGTAAAAGATTGATACATCGCAACAAGCAACTGTGCATTAGGATATCCAGAAAGTAAAGGCAACCTACTGGGTGTATTTTTAGTGGATACAAAATTACTGCTGTATAAAAAAACTTTGTTTTTTTTAAAAATCATTATTAATAGTAGTTTTGTATATCACATATGTACCTGTTTCCATCATGTGACAGTTATTTTCGTTCGTTCTCAAATAATGAGATAGAATTTTCACTTTATATGAGCCGTAGAGTATGGATTCTCTGAGTGACTTGTTTATATAAAAACTACGATTTTTGCGCATTTCTGTCACGCAAATATGATTTTGTTTTACGCATTGGATCAATAAATTAGCTGAATCATTATGAATATAACTTGTATTAATAGATATAATATGTTAGAATCAACAGGTAAGACCATTGGAAACAGCAATGACAGAGAAACTCCACGGCCCAGTGACAGTGTTTGTGACCACAGTACAATTCAATTATGAAATCCATATCAGCATGTGAGATCTATTGTAGATCAAGGAATAAGAATAGAGAATGAATAGGCATCACGGATACATAATATGAAACTTAGATAGAAAATAGAATTGAAAGATACACCCGTGTGTTGATGGGCCATGACAGGGGTGCAAAGAAATGCAAGCTGCTTTCTGCCTCGCTGGTCGTACTAATGAGGTTTGAAAGTAAAGTTGGTTGTCTCATCCCATTGAAGTTCAAGGTGATTAATAAGACATGCTGGTTGGAGGTATCCACATTAAGGCACATATATCACAGCCAATATTAAATACCAAGACACAAAATATACTGTTATCCGAGCAACATCCTGCAAATCTTAAGCAATTTGAAAACGAAGGTATAAGAAAAAAAATGGATATATATAGACGAGAAATGATAGACACACATATCTAAATGTCGGTTTAGTTATAAATGTGGTAATCAATAAAGTATTTATACAAACAGGTCGACTTGAGAATATATTTTGAGACAATGAAATATACTGGCAGCAATGCCTACAGTCCCTTAGGTCTGTTCATCGTTAACCATCATTTCCCCCTAAATCCAGAAAGACCTGGAATGATGTTGATTAACGAGAAATGGAGACAGAAAACTCCTTACGTGGAACTTGTGCGAACCCTCTGGGATATACAGACTTGTCAGGCAATAATTTGCCCCCAGTTTTGAATTCATGTTTGCAAATTGTTGATTATGAATGCCAGAAGCGACCTTGACAGACACGGAACATGCATTCTATCTAACGGGCAAGGGCCATGTCGCACGGTCTGTGCTGAAGATTCTTTAGGTCAATATAATTATCGCGCTTCAAGCCCGCATTACTCAGAATATATTTCCAATAATGCAGAAATCTGATGTATTCAAGTCATAATGTTCCTTCTTCTTCTTCCTCTGTGTACCCTCTCAATACTGCCGCATCGTAGGATGTAGTAATACAAGTGGAACGCATATAATACTCAATAGGTACAGGGGGTTGTAAGATTTAAAGAATATTCAAAACAATATTTTTCTACACAGTCGTGTTAAATATTGATTAGCAGTAGACTTGACACAGCCGTGTTAAATATTGATTAGCAGTAGACTTGGCACAGCCGTATTGAATATTGATTAGCAGTAGACTTGACACAGCCGTGTGAATATTGATTAGTAGTAGACTTGACACAGCCGTGTTGAATATTGATTAGCAGTAGACTTGACACAGCTGTGTTGAATATTGATTAGCAATAGACTTGACACAGCCGTGTTGAATATTGATTAGCAGTAGACTTGACACAGCCGTGTTAAATATTGATTAGCAGTAGACTTGACACATCCGTGTTAAATATTGATTAGCAGTAGACTTGACACAGCCGTGATGAATATTGATTAGCAGTAGACTTGACAAAGCCGTGTTGAATATTGATTAGCAGTAGACTTGGACTTGCGTTGATTCACCGTAAAAGAAAAGGTCTGTTACCCCAATAGCCTCCACAAAAGTCCAGGTTTCCAGGGTCTGCGACTAAACGCTGGATTGGTCCTCGAATTTACAGAAGTGTGCCCTCCTACCTTTGGTAAAAACGTTTCTATATTCAATGAAGAGCTTATATTCAAAAAAATTATTTAATTCATTTCTGTGGCGTACATGCAGATCAGCCGCTCTCTGTTGGTCATCTTTACCATAAGCATGGCGAATCGTAGAGGCGATTTGTTGCAGTGAGACGTTTACAAAGAAGAAGATAGTAGTTCCTTGTGTATATTTTTTTTAGAAACATCGAATGGTACACAATTTTCTTGTCGCTTGGATCCTAAATCTTGCCGCCTATATTTAAAATATTTCATATTTTAACGGGGATTTAGCATCTGTGTATCATAGATGGTGAACAGTATCTGCAGTTGAAATTGTTATTTAATTTGTTACTAATAAACATTAAAAAAGCATTTTAAAAATGTATGTCTGGTTGGTACCGTCTGATCTACAGCCTTTGATATTCGGTAAAGTAGGTGGTTTTCTTAGACCACTGCTTTCTGGGACCTGTCCCGGTTTGATTTCCCTTACATACAAATTACAAAGGTAGTAAACTATATTGAAATGACACACTCTTGTGCATTAAAGTATCCACATGTGGATCTAGAGAGAGAGAGAGAGAGAGAGAGAATGATCCATTGGGTGCAGAAACTGCAATACACCGGGTTTCTCAATGTTAGCGAAAAAGTCCCATGGCGGAAATGAGAGACTTCAGGGACGGCGATGCAGGGTCATGGGAACAGCAATAGAGATGTGTAGGGTTACGGGGCATATAGGTTGATGGGGGCAGAAAGAGCTTTAGTAAATATGGAATACATCATATTGTACAAACAAATATTGAAAGTGCTCAGTTCATTTTATTTATAATAAGTGGTGAAATTTGGTTGATATTAATTGAAAACTACCTGACTCAACTAAGACTATTGAAACCAGTGACTAGCTTCTTTTGAAAACAGCAATATTTTAAATAGTTTTTTTCCATTTCGCTTTATACCCCTTTATGCCTCGGCGTCAGGGGTAGAATAGTTCTTTGGAGATGGCATTTTTGTATGCTTCATATATATTTGTTTTCCATGATCCTTTTATTTCTGTAATCTATCTTTTGCATGATCCGCCTCTGGCTTTGCATCCATTGTGTCTGTATATAGTAGTGCTTTTTGAGGGGCACTATCTGATGAAAGTCTGGAAGCGTGTGAAAACCACTTAATCTGCTGTCTTCTGATGTAATCCAGGATTAGCATTAACAGTATTTTTAACAGTATTACAATAGAAATAGTCTAAAGTATTTGAAAGTCAGCAAACTTTGCCATTCAAACACAGTGAAACTTGAAAAGTCACTTTGTAACTCCATGTAGCGCCCAACCGGATAAAATATTCCAGTTTGTATCGTATATTTTTAATTGTTTTTCTTGGATAAAAAAACATTTCAATTTTTTTTCCTAGCAAATCTGACAGTCTAGTGGGGGAGGGGGGGGGATAATTGTGGTAAACATAATGTTGCTTGTATAATTTCTATTTCACTTGTGACAGAGAAAACAAGACAGAGTAAATGGTACTTTGCGATGGGACGGACATTCAAAATCTCTCGAAAATATCCTTAGTCGCCTCTTATGTTACGTAATAGCGTACACAATTCGTAGCTTCCTTTTCGGACCTCGACAGCGAAGGACAGTCACCCTCAGTTTCCTGGATGAGGAATATCCACAAGATATATGGGTCAGAGTATACACAGATGGGTCAGCACAGAATGCCGTGAGGAATGGAGGTGCAGGTGTATATATAGAATATCCACACAAGCCTAGAGATACAATCAGAACACCGACAGGAAAATTCTGCAATAATTATGATGCAGAAATCCAGGCAATTAGTGTGGCAGCTAAAAAACTGCTGAACTCCAACTCTGACCTACAGCCTGTGGTATTCCTGACAGATGCAAGGTCAGTGCTTCAAGCTCTCCAGTCTGAAAAACTAACAGACTTGAAAAAACTACTTAGCGAATTGTCTTACCAGTATAGGGTAACCATGCAGTGGATACCCTCTCACTGTGGAATACCAGGAAATGAAAAAGCAGACCAACTGGCTAAGGAAGGTGCTGCCGAAGACCAACCAGATATACCAATCACCTACCATCAGAAAAAACAGATGATCAAGTCAATAAGAAAGCCACAAACACCAACACAAGATGACTATCATATTATGAACAGATCAGAACAAGTTATAATTCTACGTCTCAGAACAGGACACAACCGACTCCGCAGTCACATGTATACAAAGTTCAAGATTGGCAACACAGCCATGTGTACATGTGGACAGGCAGCACAGAGTGCCAAACATTTACTTCAAGAGTGTTCTGAGCATGAAACGCTGAGGCAGACATATTGGCCAGAGGAAACAACACTGGAATCAAAACTCTATGGGACACTGTATGAACTACAAAAGACAGTGAGTTTTATTAAGGAGACAGAATTACAGATATAGACATGTTTCAAGTGAACGAAAGAAGAAGAAGAAGAAGAAGAAGAAGGACCTCGACAATACATGGGCGAGGACAGTGTATTTTTGATTGGTAAAATGAAACCCATCCCCCTCTTTTCCAAAAGAAAAAAATTACTAAAATAATACATATTTCGGAGGCGTTGTACCACGACGACTTCCATTATTAATTCATGGTGGCAGTTCTGATGCAACAAAATTGAACTAATGTCAGGGGTCAAAATTTAATTTCTCACCATAAGAGGTACATTTTTTAAATTTCCACTTAATGATACCAAAAACATGTACAATATTGTCCGGTAAAACGATGACATTTAACATACATTAAATTAACACAGTTGTTTCTCTTTTGGTTTTCCCACAAAAAGTCATTATAAAACCCCCAAACATACGGAAATTATGTTTTTTAAGGTAAACCTCCCCATAGTCCTTACCGAAGACTATCTACTACCCCACACCCCCTTGTATTTGTTCCCCTTCTGGTCCTCAGACAAACATGAGTGTAACTTTGCCTCATGTTTTACAATTATGTGACAGCGAAACCATCTGAACAGATAGTCATACATATTTCTATAAGGAATTGTCATTTTCAGTCACATGACAGTCAACTAGTTTCTTCAATGATATCGTAATCATCTTTTATGTCAATAAGAGATTCTGGGTAGGAGAAAGTGAACAGGAAGTCAAGATATGCGCAGGATAACTTGGTGAAAATCCTATCCGAATGAGGTCAGAAGAGAAAAGTCATAGGTCGTGTCATCAAAAGTGGAATGTCTTAAGGACCTCGTATGAGATCCAATACTGTTTGACAGGGTGAAATTGGCGAATTACTAGGGGATTCCCATATCTTAGTTTTGATGCGTTGCACAGTTATAATACTGCTGTTGCTATGCTGATGATGTTGCTGATTGTAAAAATGTTAGTTCTGATCGAAACTAAGACCGGAGATAGTGTAATATTGGCACTCTTGAAGAGAGTAGTCATTAGCAGGAGATCATATCTCATATGTATTTTAAGTTACTATGGAAACTTCGTGATGTAGTAGTGAACTCGTTTGCCATATGCTCAAGATGTTGTGGGTTCGAGTCCTGCTTTTTATATCTTAAGTACACAGGGGATTTTGTTTACACTTATCAGTATGACTATCGCTTGAAACTACATAGGTACGTGCTGTAAGTGGTACTCTTGATAGTCGATGTAGCAAGCCCTTGGTTGTGAGAGAATAGTACACACAAGAAATTATAATACAATGAAATGAATCCTCTACAACTTATTTTAGTCATTTTGAGTAATTATATTGTCTTCAATTGTCCTACCTATTATTTTCATGAACTCAAATCTGCGTATATGTTTTCTCACTGCTGCCTGTTACTAAAACAGTGTTCAAAAAGCAAACTTTAGTGTAATTATTTATATCTTTGCAGTTTGTCAGTGTGCTGTCCGACCCGAAAAGGGAGCAAAGAATAGCGATACGCTTACATACGACGCATGTCAATCGAGGCGACTAAGGTAGTTTCGGTGTTGAATTTGCTGTCTTATCCCATAGTGACTCATCACTTGGTTTAAGTGACCTAGCAGTCATGCTGTAGTCGGATGTATCAGGACGAAAGATATATATGTCGCAGCCAAGATGTAAACCATGACAGAATCCATTCTGCTATCTGAACTATGTCCTGCTAATACAGGCGAGTTTGAGAATGAACGAAAAAGTACAGCTTGGCTATCATATTTTTGCATTTTGATATGACGCTCGGGTAATCAATCCACCGATCCTTTTTTCTCAGACTTCTTCATTCAGCTAATAAATGCAATGTAAGTCACTACATATTTTCTCCCTTTAATGTCCAGAACATACGTGGACCGGGATTCGCATTCAAACGAGTAATGATATACTATATAATGCTACAAATAATAGATCTATCTTGCTCTCTCTCTCTCTCTCTCTCTCTCTCTATATATATATATATATATATATATATATATATGACTTTGAGAGCTCAAAGGTGATCACGTACTCTGGATCAATTAGCCTGTGTTTGAGAGATCTATGGATGTATGGATGGATACATGAGTAGTCCCTGAAGGGAATTATTCAATTGCCACATTATCCAAGGATCATCACGTTCTGCCAGGAGTGCAGCATGTACATCTCGGTCAATTAGTTCATCCATCTTCCATCAGATATGTTGATCCATCTGCAGTAATATCATATCTTGTATTTCCTGTCACTTCGGTGTTCTGCCACAAATGATAACAGACATTTAGGTCATCAGAAGCGCAAGATCAAATAGCAATAAACTGAACATCACCGGCACACGTGTAGTATTTTCTACGTCCACTTCTGGCGATGCTAAAATGACCCAAGATATCTGCCATGAGACTGCTGTGGGCAAAAGTATACCTAAAGTTCAGGTCAAGTCTGTAAGCAACCAGAATGAGGAGGGCACTCAGGATACTCCACGCGTGCAGAGACCCGATTGAAGATGAGGAATGTTCGGGAGCAGGACACTATAGACAGTCGAACTGTAGGGGATGTATAGTAAAGTAAAAATAAGTGTGAATCTCTTCTTGTGAAAAATAAATTCCACTAAGGGTGTCCTGACAGGAGCTGCTACACACTAGAAGCTGGGCAGATCTGAGGAGATTTTCAGGATTCATGCGAAAGAGGAAGGAGCTTATATTCTCATGGGCTCTTCCGAGAAAGACATCATCAAAACTGCACAGAAGTCGCAGGCGAAGAAATTGAAAGAATGAAGGGGAATCACGACATGCAGGGGTCAGATGAGGGATAGAGAAGAACGCTTTGGGCATCAGACAGTTTGCATCGGACCAACGTGCTGAGACAAGATGGTTGGATAGTGACAAATATGTACAGGAAGTTCACATGAAATGTAGAGAACCCACATGGAAATTTTGTGATTTGGTTAAAATTGTAGACGATTTATTGACGGGATCTGAAATGGATATCAATGAATATGATATGGGAGAAAAGAATATCAATACGGTTACCAAGAAATAATGGTGATAATGAATAAAAAATGCGGAGAACAAGTAAAAAGGAAATAATTAATATAAGTATGTACATGCCAAAATCATCTCCAGTGTAGTCATATTTGCTGTGTCATTCCTCTTGGCTGACCAGATTACTTTGTGTTGGCAGTCAATCAAAAATTCCGAAAACGTCAAACAATATCACGTTTTCAGCGTGATCCAATATCAGTTATCATTGCTATCCTGGAGAGGAACTAGATAAATACATTACAGACAGCATGATTCGATATCATCATTCATTGCAATCCTGGAGAGGAACTAGATAAAACATTACAGACAGCGTGATTCGATTTCATCATTCATTGTTATCCTGGAGAAAGACTAGATAAATACATTACAGACAGCATGATTCGATATCAGCATTCATTGCTATCCTGGAGAAAGACTAGATAAATACATTACAGACAGCATGATTCGATATCAGCATTCATTGCTATCCTGGAGAGGAACTAGATAAATACATTACAGACAGCATGATTCGATATCAGCATTCATTGCTATCCTGGAGAAGGACTAGATAAATACATTACAGACAGCATGATTCGATATCAGCACTCATTGCTATCCTGGAGAGGAACTAGATAAATACATTACAGACAGCATGATTCGATATCAGCATTCATTGCTATCCTGGAGAAGGACTAGATAAATACATTACAGACAGCATGATTCGATATCAGCACTCATTGCTATCCTGGAGAGGAACTAGATAAATACATTACAGACAGCATGATTCGATATCAGCATTCATTGCTATCCTGGAGAAGGACTAGATAAATACATTACAGACAGCATGATTCGATATCAGCATTCATTGCTATCCTGGAGAGGAACTAGATAAAACATTACAGACAGCATGATTCGATATTAGCACTCAGTGTTATCCTGGAGAAGGACTAGATAAATACATTACAGACAGCATGATTCGATATCAGCACTCATTGTTATCCTGGAGAAGGACTAGATAAATACATTACAGACAGCGTGATTCGATATCAGCACTCACTTGTTATGCTTGTGAGGGACTGGATAAATACATTCCAACTGTTGGCGGTCGGTATAACATTTTGTAACAAACTGGATATTATCAATGGGTCGAATAAGAAGTATTGTGTTCTTTTTCTAGAACAAATTTTATTTATTAAAAACTAATTTCTCCCATTGGGTGGTCCACGAAAAATGACTCACACTAATGAACATAAAATCATGTCTTTCTGTCTATGAACTTCCAAATGTAACATTCAGTAACCTCTGATCTTCAAGGCGTATCCTACACAGATAACAGAATACTCCATGATCTACCATTTCGTTTTTTGATGCGTGTGGTCTAATTAGCCTTGTTTTAAAAGCTAGAATTTCCCCTATTACTGATCTGACTTGTCACCTGTCCCTTCTAAGCATTAGTTTATTAACCTCTTTTCCTGGGAAGTCCCGAACCAACGTCACGTACTCGCATCCTTGTCTATGTAAATTAGTTACAGTACAAGATAAGCCAAAATTAAAACAGTCTTTGCTGAGGGTAGAAATTAAACAAACCTGAAAACTATATAGAATTACTGTAAGTGTATTCGCAAGTTATCCATAGGTGCTCAATCAATTTCTTCTGAATGAAGTTTACAGCAACATAGGAAACTATAGCTTCGATAAACATTAGAACTATTTCGAAAACTAGAGAAAGGTAAGTAGTAAACATTAAGATCTAGCTATATGCTATTTCATAAAATGTTTTACATTGTAATTTAGTCCCAATTCATACTTAAATTGGATATGATGTGCAGAGAGACGCAACTATCGTAGCCACATTGTACTCTTAATCGCTCAAATAACAAATAGTGGTTAATATTGAATGTAATGTGGAATAACAAAGACAAACACGAAGGCAATACATAGAAATAGTCTAGCAAATTGAGAATATATTTTTGAAAGACAGATTTAACTGAACCGTGACTCTCGTCAATTATGCATTCCTTCAAGCTCATCGGTAATCATCCTTCGGGAGTGACGCTTTGATATTTCTAATTATATTCATTGCCCACGTTGTGTCTACTTTGTACAGACAACCAATGAAGATCACATTAAAGATACTTCTTTCTGCCGAAGACGGATGTGTCAAGACATTGTTTTTATAAATGTATATATATATATATATTATATATATAGTAATACCATTGGTGGATATCACCCAGGAAAGTAGACATGGAGGAATGCAGCCATCTTTGTGCAGGATGTTTTTGAGGTGTTCGATATCGCCTATGGAAACAAAAGATCTTCGGGGATGTTTATAATAGGGTGTACGTGATCTTGATGAACAAATTGTTAAATCTTGCAGTAAATCCTTTTGTCATGCAGGTGGTTGGTGCTGCCCTGCTGCACAGGATAGTATTTCTTTAGTATGGTAACTGGGTATAGTCACCAACAGTTATTATCTTGGGTCTAACACGGGGATCGCCTCAATCTCGGGTGCTTTTCAATGTATACTCAGCACACATCACTAGCAATCAAATCGCAGGTGAGGGAAGAACAATGTGGTGCGCCGAGGACATCATGGTGTATAGTCATTGCTGAAATCGAGAAGAGTACCTCGTGAAACTACAGGAGGGTGGGGGGAAGGCTGGACAGAACTGACAAATTGGTGTAGAGCTACGGGGAAGCAGTGATAAATCCGTCTAACACATTCGTGGCTTGGCTTTCCTTGAACAATCGCATGTTAAAGACACCCATGCCACATGTTTCGTTGAGCGCGAACAGGTTGGAAAGAAACAGCTCAATGAGATATCTGAGTGTATTTTTCGACGGAAGTCTGAGTTTCAGAGAACATGTTGATCATGCTATAATAAGTGTAGGTAAATGCTAAACAGCAATGACGGTTATGGATGCTGCACAGTGTGAGCAGAGGTTTTTATTTCTTTTGTACCAGGGTTTGGTGGTGGCCGTGGTGGAATGTGCACTGGTAAATCAGACTCTTAGCCAAACTCAGAACGAAAGACTGGATATAATCCAGAATGCAACAATATGCATGATTCTTGGGTGCACAAGAGATACATCGACAAGAGTCATGCAGTACCTACTTGACTGTCTTACTGCAGAGCACATATTACATTATTGCCTTGCACAGGGGTAACTTCAAATACGTGCAGATAAGGAACAGCCATTGTATTGCGAAATACAGAAAGTTAAAGGTAGCAGATTTAAGAGACGGAAGTCGTGGATGGGACGTGCTGAGGATGTCATACAAAGCGTGTGCAGATTGCAAGTGTGGCGGCAGGTGCGGAATGGATAAGTGTACTCGCATATTTCGAAACCTATTTGAGAGTAGTAATAATACTTAGCAGGAAATGCAGAGAATGGTGTCCCACAGTTGTGGATCAAGAGTGAAAACGCCAAAGAAGAGGATGTGATTATATACACTGATGGATCTGTGATTAGACATGGTCACGGTGCTTTATCTTTCACATCTCAGTGCGCAGGTAAAACGATCAGGTAGAAGAGTGGGGCCTTTTCTGTGACTACGAGTATCATGACCATGGAACTATGGTTGTGACTAGGGCATTTGAGTGGGTAGGCACACAGGAGGTAACACAGTTCTGCATCGTGAGTGATTCGATGAGCATGATTAGGAAGGTACAAGTGGGTCTCGTTAGCGAGCAGTGAATTTAATCTTTGAGAAATGCGGGATTGACGGTAGTAACATTTATGCACGTCTCGGGACATGTGGGGGTTAGAGTCAATGAAAGAGCAGATCAACTGGCGTCCTGAGTGATTGCGGCACAGGGTGATGGGGCAACTGATAGAGCTGACGGTTTGAACTCCATAAGATGTATAGCACTCGAGAGTGAGGCTAGTGGGGATGATTCATTTTCAATGGCCAATATTATATATGAGTGTTTGATATCGGTGTTGCTAAGAGTGAACATTTTAGAGGGCACAGAAGAATGATGGTTAACCAGCAGAGGACCGGTACTGTCAGCAGAAGTGTAATGGCGGAAACACTCGGGTATAGATCGGAGCAACTATGAACGTGTCCAGTTTGTAGTGATGATGACCCGACGACTTACTAACTGCTGTACTATTCAAAAAATTATGATATATTTCATTATATCATATATATGTGCCCTACAAAATTTCAACGGTTAGGAAGACGTAGAAGATTAATATCATTTTACTCGGATTTGCACATGTGTAATATTGTCCTCTGAAAGAGGCGGACACGCTGTCTGATTGAGAATTCCACTTATAGCACGTAACTCCATAGATTAAACGATACTTACCGGGGTTTTTTTTTTAAAAGTCCGCTTCTAAAATCCTGTGGTACTTGTCCTTCAAGACGAAACAATGATGTCAGATGACGTAGCTGAAGTGTAAGTACCGATATGCCTCTCCTACTCCTGATGATCACATTTGGAATTCCATCTTTTCCAGATGTCTTGTTAGACGATGTGTCAAATAGTATCATTAATTTCATATATAATTGAGGGAGGAGGTGTATGAAGGTGCGTAAGGATTGTTGAAGCCTCCATGGCACTGAATAAATCATCTGCTACCTTTGTCTCATTAGAATAGAGCTCTAGATGGATCTACCCATCTGGATTGATCTGCCCATCTGCTTCCTTTTATCAGTGATGGTCTCCTAAGATATATTTACAGCGGCGCACACTTCTTCACTCTCAGACCTATCCCTTTAAACATGCTTCTGTTGGTACCTTTGTCACTAGCAATCTATTATCCTCACACAACCGTAGACGGTAGTTATTCCAATATTTTATGTCCGCCTTTTGCACTTCTTTTCTAACATTTCTTCTCCTTCGGCGTTCATTCTCAAACTCCTGCTGGATCTCTCCTGTAGCAGTACTACTAGATCTCCAGCAGGATGGAGTCCAGAGAATGGGAATGCATTGTGCCGTTTTATTTGAGCCAATGGTCCGACACATCCGTCTTCGGCGGTAACTTGTCTAAATGCAGCAAGACTATTCATTATTGATATTTCTTTTTTTCTGTAGTATTAATTTGGTCTTTTTTTCTGTAGATTAATGGATTCTGGACAGTTTGTTAACACAGAGACATGTCATGCACGTTGCAATAAACAACGAATTACTACATTGGGTTGGTCATTAATCCTGTTGAAGGTCAGAATCGTTCAATGCGGTCTAGCTACAACAGGAAAAGGTGTTCGAAAGAAGATCTTCTTCTTCTTAGTTTCTCTTTGAAACAATTCATCTGGATGCTTTATTATAAGTGTCCAGACATATTTTTTTTCCATGGGAAGCTAAAAAGAGGAGGAACTCAGAAAAATGGCGGTGGCTTTTCATCATATCCTTAAGAAAACCTCCGCAGTTAAGGGGTTAAGAAGCAACATATTTCAAAGACACAGAGAAAAGGTGCTTCCCGAAAACACATAAATACAAACAAATACATATGTTCTGCTCCCACTAAAAGTGTCCCACCAATGTCAAGGGATACTTAGACTAGTCCTCTTCACACGCACGAAAATTGGCGAATGACTTTCTTTTTGGTAACTCTCCAAAACCAACTTGTACATTCAAAATACAAATCTACAGCGCTAGCTTCAAACATGTATGCTGAAATTGGATTCTAGAGTCGAAATGCAGATACCGCATCAATATATTAAGCTATGCACATTCCATTCTTATGAAACATTTCTGATAAACAGGAATTTGATAATCTTCGTCTTTCGCGTTTGTTTTCAAAGTCTTGCAGATTATCCGAAAGTAGTCAGAGGACCGAGTTGCAGTGTGTCATGGTTTACAGCTTTGCTGCAGTATCCGCACCTTTCATTCTCACACATCCGGCTTCAGCATACGTCTTATTCTCTTTGACCCTGTATGGGATGGGACAGTCAACTCACCCCATAACCATATTAGTCGCTTCTTACAACATGCATAGAAGGTAAACAATCATGTTTACGTTCCTCTTCTTCTGGCCCCGGCACCACAGCAGCTGAATTTGATAATGAACGCAAGTGAAAATAATAATGTACACCAGCAATTATCAATCATTACTTGTCTGTTTCATTATCCTTCAGTTAAAATTAACGGAAATATTCCTTTCAACCTTTGCCCCTCTTCCAAGCTCGCTTCTCTGAATACATTCAAAATCAGAGGATACTACATTCAACCAATACTATTAATGGTTAAATTTGCCAGAGGTCATGAGAAAAGCCTGGGAAGATAATTTTCCAAGGAAAGATGTCTTGGTTGATGTTTTATGACTCTCGAAAGATGTATGTGCTCTCAGCGATGCCAATTAAAGTCACTGGTTTGCGCTTGCCCATCTTGCTGTTATCCTCCAGTTAACGTGAGGTGTTTCTGTGAGCCTGCAGCGAACCAAGATTAGCTTCTCCTGGTAATGGTCTTGTTATCATGTCTTGATATCTTCGAGGGGACAAGTAAGGGCAGACATCGCTCGCAAACATTATACAAGAAACATTAGACAATGACAGTATTGTTATTTTGTCATAGCTGTACGCGTTTATTTTTTTTTAAATTGGGTGGGGGGGGGGGTATCAAACTGAACTGAAGCAGTTCTTAGAGAATGCCAATAGTTACGTACAATATTCTTGGGGATGTTGATATTTTAGAAAAACTGTACTTACTGCGGAAAACTAAAATCCAATAGGTAGATCCAGGAAAAGTGTAACAAAGTTTTGCTAACACTAGATAACAGACACAATGACACACACAAATCGACGTTTCGACCAAAAGGACTTTATCAAGACAGACAATTGAAACAAAAATTAAAACATATAATAGAAAGCGAACAGTAATAACAGTAGTACGGATTGACCGGAAGATGCGAAATGACACTGGACAAGGAAAATACAAAAATGACAACAAACATGTGACACCAAAGAAAACAAAACAAATATTTAAAACAAATAATATGATATTTTAGAAAACAAATTATCACTGATGCATATGTAAGAAATAAAGTCATCATCTAGACATGTTGATATTAAAGAAAACGAATGGCGCATGGTGGAGAGGTAGGACAGTTGGTCTCACAACCATGAGGTTCAGTGTACAGCTTTCAGTAAGAACTGTTTTTTTTATCTCCGAGGTTAAATTGAGAAGCTCACCTTGTACATGACGTGGCGACAACAATATCTATATCAGAGATACATGCACTGCAAGGTACAGAGTGAGGTCGACGATTTGCACAACTCCTCCTCACTTTAATGAAAATCCGCAGTGCAATTCAGTTTCAGAAGGGGTGTGAGCAGCATCGGGCACCATCAAAGGTACTTCCAGTGCTGTTATACGCTAGTGAAACATGCACTTTGTATAGATGTCACTTTAGGAAACTCAAATCACTTTCACACAACTTTTCCCTGGATAGTTATGAACATCAGATGGCAAGACAAGATTCCAAATTCCACTGTCCGTTACAGATCTGGTATCCCTAGCATTGAGATTATCCTAATGCGGACACATATTCGTTGGGCAGGTCATTTCGTACGTATGACAAACTATCGCCTGCCAAAGATACTTCTCTATGGTGAACTGGATAAGAGTACGCGATCTCAAGGTGGCCAAAGGAAGCGCTGCAAGGATTCATAAATGTAGCGGTTCAACACCGAAGAGTACTTAGAAAGTCACGGATAGACCAAAATCCTTCTACAGTGGCCATTTCATATGCAAACAAACAGAGGACATTTGCTGCTCGAATAGGGCTTATTAGCCATCTACGAAATATTAGGCATGGACATAATTCTAATTGAATTTCAAAATTGTATTGACAAATATTCATCATCAATTGGGATCTACACATGTACCACTTCCTCTCCCTAACAGGAAACATGCAGTATTGATAGTTTCTTGTTGTTTATTTAAGAAGAAAGATATCATTTAGAGATGTCCATATTTAAGAAGAAAGATATCATTTAGAGATGTCCATATTTAAGAAGAAAGATATCATTTAGAGATGTCCATATTTAAGAAGAAAGATATCATTTAGAGATGTCCATATTTAAGAAGAAATATATCATTTAGAGATGTTAATATTTAAGAAGAGAGAAATTATTTAGGGATGTAAATATTTAAGAAGAAAGATATGATTTTAGACATCGTTCGTTTGGCAACCTGATATTGGACTTCACGTTCATGGTGCAAAGAATAGGGCTACCGTCTTCTTTTCATTCATGTCGTAGGAGGCGACTAAGTAAAGTTGGTGGATGAGCTGGTAACGTGTCACATGTGAAAAAGTCATTGTCACTGTATGTCTTGCTTCGATTTATTACTTTTTTCCTTCTGTCAAATGGTCCCCGTGGATGACAGTGAGATGCAAGTCAGCATACATTCCACCTTTCTCCTTTTGCAGCATAGTCCTAGGTGACTGTGAATGCTAGTTATGCTTTCAATGCAGATAGATCAACAGACTTGAAGAAAGATTGATGAACTAATTGGTCCATAGGTATATGCTGTACACCTGTCAAAAAAGGGCACCATGATGCTGGGATACAGCGAAACTGGAATGCGTTCTTTCTGGGACTTAACATGTCTTTGAAACAGCAAACCATATACGTTTGAGTTTTACCCTGTTACTCAACTGAGATGACTTTGTTTGAGCTTTACCTCCAGTACTCAACTGAGATGAACTTATACTTTTGTCAGAAAGACTTTGATCTGTTAAGATCTATTTTCTCACAGCTAAACGGAATATCTCATCATCACAGTCATCATCACTTAGAGATATTAATACTTTAGTAAAAAAAATAGCATTTATATATATTAATATATTAATTTATATATATATATATTAAGAGAAGTTAATATTTAAGTATAATATGAGCAGATGATAATATTTAAATAAAAAGATATCAATTAGATATATATTTATAAATTATATTTGATACGAAATACATCACTAGAAAATTTGAATATTAAAGTAAATATATAATTTAGATATGTTAATAATATTTCGAAATATAATTTACAAATGTTCATAATTAAGTGTAATGATATCACTAAGAACAGTTACTATTTATGTAGAACAGTATGTTTATCACAGAGTATGGACAATTCTACCCTTTATAACTCTGACAGCGTATCTGGGTCATGTGCGACTTGCGTGTTCCCTAAATATGCATGTACATTGTATAACAATGTGTGGATAACTTAATGGTCATGGTTGATGTGACGATGTGTCATCACACAAGAAATTACAAGTAACTAATAAAGTCAACCAGAATGCCTTATCATTTCAACAATTATCTCTGCAGGCTAACAGACATATATAGATCAAGCAATAAAGCTGCCATAGAAATAGATTGCTGAACATAATGCAAGACCTTCAGTTTTGTCTTTTACAAGACCAATCAGGTACAATAAACTAGTCAGAAATCTTCTATAAGTGATGCTTGCGCATTGTGCGATGAATCTGAAGGTTACTAGGTCACCCTAAATAATTTTGCTGATGCCTATGAAGACCGGGTTTTAATGTGGTTATTTGAGAAGAATAATGAAAATACCATGTTTGATGTCATTATTTTAGAATAATGACGAAAAAAAACATGTTTGACGTGGTTATTTTAGAAGATTGCTGACAATACCATGTTTCATGTAGCTATTTTAGACGAAGAATGCAAATACCATGCTCGATGTGGGTATTTTAGAAGAATGATGAAAATACCATGGTTTATATGGTTATTTTAGAATAATGATGAAAATACCTTATATCAAGTGGTCATTTTAGAAGAATGGTGAAAATATCATGCTCGATATGGTTATTTTAGAAGAATAATGAAAATGCCATGCACATCTAAGAAAAGCAATACATATATCTTCAGAAACGTTAAAGTACAAAGACAAATTAATGCAAAAATTAGAATCAGACAGTTTAGATTCTTATGGCATGTAATCATAGGAGCAAAACTTTAACATTTAGTGATACATAAAAAAGAAGTTCGAATCAATGAAATGTCAGACAACTGGTGTGACTAGTTGTAAGGCGCTAATATTCTGTAGAAACATATTCTCAAACAGACATTCGACAGAAGGGAAATGACAACTTAGCGGATGTTCATCAATTACGTCAATAAGTAAAGATAGGAGAGGTTCGAACATTTTTCAGTAATTGACTAGGTAGTGAAGGGAAAACGTTTGATAGTTGTTGACAAGTTGGAGAAGGAAAAATATTTGTCAGTTGTTGACAAGTTGGTGAAGGAAAAATATTTGTCAGTTGTTGACAACTTGGTGAAGGAAAAATATTTGTCAGTTGTTGACAAGTTGGAGAAGGGAAAATCTTTGACAGTGGTTGACAAGGTATGAAGGGAAAATGTTCAACTGTTATTGACAAGTTGGAGAAGGAATAAGATTTGATAGTTCTTGACAATGTGCGGAAGAGATAATGTTTGACAATTAAGTAGAAGGTGGAGAAAGGAAAATGTTTGACATTTGTTGACAAGGTGGACAATGGACAATTTTTGATAGCTGTTAGCAAGGAGGAGAACGGAAAATGTTTAATAGCTGTTGACAATATGAAGAAGGGAAAATGTTTGACTATTGTTGACAAGGTTGAGAAGGGATGTTGACAAAAGTTTACGCCAATATTACTGTTTTTATACAACACTAAATTATTTTTTAATCTGAAATATTTGTCTAAAAATGTGAGATAAATCATGTAATTTCTTTTTAGATGTACAATTTTTTTTCAGCGTAGGGGCGGTATTAACATGTTTTGACATAATGCAGCGTGGATCCCTTGATTCTTGAAAGTTGTTGACACAAGGATTGGATGGTGAGGGCGGGGAGGGGGATGGAGAGGTAAAATAATGACACAAAACTTGTCGATGCAATTTATGAACAGATACTCACATTAATCATCATCATCAGGTGCCATACCGGCTGACGTAAGCGATCATGACTCTCCACAGCTCTCTGTCTCTAGTATTATGTATGACGCTCAATTGTTGCATCGCTGCCGTGTCAGGTTTTAATATTTTTAATATTTCCAAATATTGTCTCACTTTGTCGCCCTCTGTCTCTGTTGCCTTCAATCTTGCATGTTGTGACTACATTATCCACAACTCCCATGAAGTGACCAAAAAATGATTTTTTTTCCTTATATTATTGATTAGGATCCATTTGATTCTTTTAACACCTCCACATATGTCTTTATGGCAATCCACGGTATTCTCAACATTCTTTTATAGAGCCACATCTCTATTGCCTCTAATTTCTCACATTCCAGTTACTCACATTAAACACATAGTTTTCGTATGTTTGTAATAGCATGGTTTCTTGTATGGCAATAAGACAGAAACAATGTATGTCAAACATGTTAGAAGATTCACACGCCTCAATATAGCCTAATATATGTGGCTTGCTTGGAGTACAAAAAGAGATCAACTAATAGCAACATTGTTACATTCTATGTGATTCATAAGAGATGATTAAGGGGGTTTTCAGAATGAAACTGGCTGTCCCGTTCTATAGATGGACAAATTAACTTAATAACTAAGATTATGTCGTATCTATTAGATCGAGTGACGCAAATATCGCAGCTAAGATGTATACCACTACATGAAGAATTCCGGCTATCTGGGCTACATCATGTTAGCCACTTGGGGATAAGAACGAACCCAGCAGATGACCACATTAAAGACTTTGCTAATATTGAGCAATTTTGTAAATGAATTACAACATTGTAAATGGAGAACCTGAAGTATTGTTGATTCTCTGTAACAATAACATTAAGAATATGTTATATAACCGCGTCATAACACTCTGTCCAGAGATATATCACTTGGTTAATGGAAATAACACGCGGTCTTGCCAGTAGCACTCGATTCAGTATCATAAACTCGTTATATAACACTTGACTTCACCGAAACAGTCCGTGCAGAGTAATAACACTCGCCCTAGCGACATAAAACTCGGTAGAGCGTCATATCACTCGTTTAACTATAACACTCAGATTCACCAAAAAAACTTTAAGCTGTATAACCAGTTGATCACAAGAAATCGCAAGGCCATTATTGCAATCATTATTTGTACTGTTGCTGGAACTCCTCCTTGAGTGACCAGTGTAGACATTTTCCTTTCAGTTTGGTTGCCACCAGTCTTTATACATAACAAACTCTCCGTCGCTGGCAGATATCGAACCCAAGTGGTTTGGTCGGCTGTCGAGCGACTTAGCTACAACACATCTGTAACTTCTAATGTGTTCTGTGACATAATCTAAATAATCTACATCTTCACAGCATGTTCTAAAACATTTATATATTAGTAGGATGTAGTCCGAGAAACGGGATGCATTATGTAATGGTTAGACTTAGTAAAACACAGGTTTATATATCGCTTCAATGAGACACGACAGACTATAGCTAAAACTAGTAGGTAATGATGGGCAACGATGAGCACACAAGAAATCATAAAAATTACAATACTCAAATCACATTCAACGTTTCAACAAAAATGTCTTTATCAAGACACAATCAAAACATCAAAAGACGACGAATGGAGAAATTATCACAACATCCAACGGAAATATGGAAATGAGATGCCGGAAGGTCAGAAAGTACATAATAAATGTAAATATATGTGGAAACGAAACGAACAAAAAGATGAGTAAATGACGGAAGACAAATAATAAAGACAAAGACCACAACAACCCAGTAAAATTACACTCAAGCCTTTTGGACTCAATTCCGACCACTCTTATGTCTAGTACTGGGATGTTGTGGTCTTTGTCTTTATTATTTGTGTTCCGTCATTTACTCATCTTTTTGTTCGTTTCGTTTCCACATATATTTACGTTTTTATGTACTTTCTGACCTTCCGGTGACTCATTTCCATATTTCCGTTGGATGTTGTGATAATTTTTCCTTTCGTCGTCTTTTGATGTTTTGTTTGTGTCTTGATAAAGACATTTTGGTTGAAACGTTGAATGTGATTTGTGTATTGTAATTTTTATGATTTCTTGTGTGCTCATCATTGCCCATCATTGCCCATCATTACCTACTAGTTTTAGCTATAGTCTGTCGTGTCTCATTGAAGCGATATATAAACCTGTGTTTTACGTAAGTCTAATTGTTGTTACGTTTCACGCAGTTACCTTGTATTGATTGTCATATGCAATGGTTTACAATTTGGTTGCCATAGAATGTACATTTCTTTCTAAAGCATGGCTTCAGCATGTTTATGCACAGCATACTGTGACGCCCTAATGGATGAAGCAGCATATTCCACATCGGACCAACCAAGACATTTTACTGATTCGCCAAGCAGACCCCTTTGCAGAAAAAAAATACTACTTGGGACTTCAGATAACTAAGAAAGAAGCTTGTTGGCTCCAATCCTTCACAAAAAATGCCCACTCGGGTTCCCTGACCTAAAACGGTTGCCCACCTCCACTATATGTGAAACAACATCATAGTGTTCTTGATAGTCAATAAATACTCGCATCCTTTTTTCGAAGACATCCCTCACATGAGGAGTAGGAAGAAAACAATAGTATAGTAGATAAATATGTAGATGTAAATATGTGCTCGTTTCTTGTCTATTCAATGAGCGTGTGCGGAAAACAATAAAATTGACAAGAAAAATGAGCCAAGATATTTCATGTTTTTAAGTTGCTGTTTGTTGCTTGTGAACCATCTCGCATCCCGCCTGCAGACGTCCCAAATCACAGACCGCTGTGAATCTAAATGCTGCACATCCATCATCCTAGCCAACAGGCAGCGGTAATAAGGGCTTATTGCTAACGCTAACCAAGGCCCAAGTCTCCAATTTTCCGGAGGCATACAAGTATTAATTGTGGTTAAAAACCTCGCACTAGTCATTGTGTATTCCTGCGCTGTCGGTATTACCAGATTTCAGTAAGGGCCATTTGACTTTCTAAACGCCCCGGAGAGCGCCTCCATTGCTGCTGGTTCGAGACAAGGGAAAACAAATACGGGCATTCTTTGTTTCCGCCACAAAAACTGT
Source organism: Meghimatium bilineatum (assembly GCA_034231615.1). Classification (NCBI taxonomy): domain Eukaryota; kingdom Metazoa; phylum Mollusca; class Gastropoda; order Stylommatophora; family Philomycidae; genus Meghimatium; species Meghimatium bilineatum. Next base: position 75,233,480 of record CM067322.1, read on the forward strand.
CTTGCAAGACAAAGGTCTTAACCAGTTCTTAAAGCTGATCTGCTCTGTAGCTACATAATCGTAATTCCACGTCCCTGCCCTTCTCACGTGATTGGTGAAAACAAACTCTTGCTACCAATGTCTGTATGGAAAAAAAAACAATTTACATGAATAGCGTTTCAAACATGAGATGTCTGCACATCGCAAGATTTATGTTATTATATGAAGGTGGTAGAAATATATTTACAGAGTAAATAATACATTGCATGTTTGGTGTTAGAAACATATGTTGTATCGGAAAGATATGTGATGTCAGAAACATGTGTGATATCAAAAACGTGTGATATCGGAAACTTTCTAGATGGCAGAAAGATGCTTCATGTTACGTGTGATATCAAAAACATATGTGATGTCAGAAACATGCTTGATGTCAATAACATGTGTGATATCAGAAACATGTGATATCGGAAACGTGTGATATCGGAAACTTTCTTCATGGCAGAAACATGCTTCATGTTACGTGTGATATCAGAAGATATCGGAAACATGTGTGATATCAGAGACATGTGTGATATCAGATACCATGTGTGATATCAGAAACGTGTGTGACGTCAGAAACATGCTTGATGTCTTCTTCTTCTTTCGTTCACTTGAAACATGTCTATATCTGTAATTCTGTCTCCTGAATAAAACTCACTGTCTTTTGTAGTTCATACAGTGTCCCATATAGCTTTGATTCCAGTGTTGAATCCTCTGGTCAATATGTCTGTCTCAGCGTTTCATGCTCAGAACACTCTTGAAGTATATGTTTGGCAGTCTGTGCTGCCTATCTACATGTACACATGGCTGTGTTGCCAATCTTGAACTTTGTATTCATGTAACTGCGGAGTCGGTTGTATCCTGTTTTGAGGCGTATAATTATAACTTAGAGTGCTGAAGACGGAGGCAACCAGCCAAAAGGCGTACACATAATCAGGATTCCACGCACAAAACACAATAGTTGATGTCAAAAACATGTGTGATATCAGAAACATGTTTGATAAAATGATGTGTGATATCGGAAACGTGTGATATCAGAAAGATGTTTGAATCAGCAACATGTGTGATAGAAAGATGTGTGATATCAGCAACATGTGTGATAGAAAGATGTGTGATATCAGTAATATGTGTGATAGAAAGATGTGTGATATCTTATACTTTCTTGATGACAGAGAAATGTGTGATATCAGAAACATGTAACTTGTCCGAAAAATGTGTCTTGTCAGAAACATATATCATGACAGAAACATATATCATGTCAGAAACATATGTCATGACAGAAACATATATCATGTCAGAAACATGTGTCATGTCAGAAACATATGTCATGTCAGAAACATATGTCATGTCAGAAACATGTGTCATGTCAGAAACATGTGTGATGCCAATAAATATATTTGATGTCAAATGGATGGAAAACTGTACATGCATCAGTAAAGAAAACGTATTGATGTCGTCTACAATGGGATAAAGTGGTTTTCCTTTTCAAGCACATGGAACATTTCTATGATTAGTCTCCCATGCTTAGCAGTCTATAAAGGTAAGAGGGTTACCTTCGTGAATTCGGTTGTCAACAGGTCTTCGAGGTTGCTCCACAGATTGACGTGCAGTTCTGTTTCTTGGTACCAGGTTTTAGTCCTCACGTCTCTAATGAGTTTATATGTCTACAGAACGTGTTCTAGATTATGTGGCAGACTTGTGCCATGAACATTGGTTAGTTTGAACAACCTTTGTTATTTGGAGGTATGTTTGTACATGGGGCGCAGAGTGGTGTACCCTGCAATCTCAGAGTTATTCTTCTTATGCTCAGAAATAGAAAACAAAAAAGTAATTTCACGAGGTTCATCATGAAACACACATATCTGAACCTCATAATTAGTATAGCCAATCCCAAGGCATCAAAAACGTGGTGTTAACCACACACAGATTGAGACGTGTTCAACATCCATTCAACTCATATCTTTTAGCACCATCTACTAATAAACCAAGTGTGCAACTCCTTCAATGTACCGAGTTCCGATAGAACCATTTCTGGTTGTGCCTCAACGTTCCGTTCTAGTAAAGCATTGTCAGGCTCTTTAAGTTCATATGTATTTCTTGTTTGTGCTAAGATCTAACGGATAAAATAACAGAGTCAATTTCTTCTTCTTCTGCTTTCTTGCTTAAATTCCTGCAAGGCTGCCTGCGGGATGCATCTCAAAGAATAAAGAGCGTTGCATCGTGTTTTATAGCTTTGCAGCGACATCTGCAATTTAGGCTCGGAAACATCAGACTTCAACAACATGACATGTTTTATCCACTGACGGGGTGTACATAAAATTCAATTCTTAGTACCTATATTGGTAGGTTACAGTGGTCTATTTACTCATTACATTGCTATTAGCATGTCAGAAGTACAACATGAAACTTAACGTACAAAAAACAAATGTTATGAAAATTAGCAAGCCTGCAACACCTATGGATATAACAATAGATAACACCTAAGTGATACAACAATCCAAAGAATTTAAATATCTAGGCAGCATTTTTTTCTGATAATGGAAGACTAGACAGAGAAATAGAAACAAGGTGCCAGAAAGCAAACACAGTGATCTACCAACTTTCACCATTACTTCTTCACCCAAAGATCAAGATATACATTTTTTTTAAAACTGATAATATTTACTAAGTTTTATAACACTCTGGTACTAATGTCAAACATGATCTTTAACAGCCTCGAAGCAGAGAAAAATCGGTACATGGGAAATGAAGTATATGAGAAAAGCTGCAATGGTTACTAAAGTAGATAAAATAAGAAAAGATGAACTTAGGAAAAGAGTTGGTATAATATCATGTACTGAACATATTGAAAGACAGCAAGTAAACTCGTTCAGTCACCTTATGATAATGAACCAAAAACCAAATACTAAAAAGAACATATAAAAAATAATTTACAGTCGAAAGGTTAAACAAGAAAACGGTGAATAGAAAAAGCAAGATAGCATTGAACAAACATGGACTAAATTCAACCACGGCGACACATCTGGACTTGGAACTATAGCTTAAGTTTTCACCCCTACGCTAAACGACACGTGTGAACATGATCAACCATTACTCATCTCGGGACAGACAATAGACAATATTATTTACTCTGTGTCAAAACTCCACCATAAATGAATTGCCTGTGCATACCTGGCGAGATAATAATTACTAACATGAAATCTACTTCAAGAAATGTAAGCCCAAAACTTGTTTCTAAAGTAGATCAAGCAACAGGTAAACTCAATATTCCGCATCTGAAATATCTCGTCCAAGAAATAGGTTCAGTAGCTGAATGTGTTAGGTTATGCCTGAGGTGAGTCAGTCAGTTCCTCTTTTGCCAAGTTTGGCACATAGAGCGGATGTCATAGTTCTCCATGCCTGTCGGTCAGTTGCTAAGGATTGCAGGTCTTGTGCATTTATGCCTGTTGATTTTAATTCATTCATAAATGTTCTTGTGAGCGCTGTTTTTAGTTTCCCGTTTTCTTTTCCCGTCTTGTGTCCACATGCAGACTTGTGGAATTCTGTCTTCCTTCATTCTAAGTACGTGACCGATGTATTTCCAGCGACATTTTCTGATGATATTCGTCACATATTCTTGTCTTGTCTCCTGTCTTAGTATGTCGTTTGATTTGAAGTCTTTCCAATGTGTATTTGTGATTTTTCTGAGGCATCTATTCTCGAAGACAACTAACTTCTCATTCATTATTGCGGTAGATTTCCAACTTTCACACCCATATGTCCATGATGAAATCACACTTGCATTGAATAGTCGCAATTTGATGTGTTTACTTGCGATCTTCGATCTCCAGATGTTTGAGAGTTTGTTAAAGGCGTTGGAGGCGAGAGCGATTCGAGTCTTTATTGAGTTGGTATCCCCGTCTGCTGTTATCTTACTCTCAAATATACTAAATTTGAAATGTTGTCTAGTATATTATCATCTAGTTTGATTCTGTCCGGCCGGTAATGTTCATGATTTTCGTTTTCTTTTTGTTTATTTGAAGGTCTATCTGTTGTGCAAAAAATTTGAGTCTCTTTTTTTTTTCTTGGAGATCTTGGTGTGTTGAAATCAGGAGGTCAATATTATCTGGGACGGTTTTATCTTCCAGGGTCTTGTTGTTTACCCATTTGATTCCTAGCTGTTTTTGGCCAGTGTATTTCCTCATCACACAGTCAATCACGAGGCAAAACAGTATTGGGGACAAAAAACATCACTGTTTTACTTCTGTTGTTACTCGAAACCAGCTGGAATAACCACTTTCTGCTCTTACACAGCATGCAAGCCGTATCGGAGTAAAAAGCTTTCATGACATTGATGTATTTCTTCGGAATGCCGTAAAGCGTAAGAATTTTTCAGAGATATGGTCTGTGATAGCCTTTACGCATGTGGTTGCGTCTGTGGGTCTCACCAATGACCCACTAGATAAACCACCCATGCAACAGAAACCTTAGTGGATGACATGCCACTAAATTGGCATGCGTTATTTTGAGGTTATCTTCTTATAGAAGGTTCATGGCACATCATCTATACAGTTATGCTTTCTATTTTGTTGTTAAAATGTGTTTCATGCTTACCTGAATATATATGTATGCACTCTCTGTGGTTGGGAGGGAGCCAGAAATGTACTATGTAGCACTAGGGAGGAGGAAACTGACAGCACTGTTTTTTCCTAATGACTGAGACCCATCATAGAGGCACAGGGACTCAGGACGTGACAATCCTTTTGATCAATCAAGTTGGATAAATGGACGGACGGTTTTAAACCATAGGCATCGTATATTCATCAAATAAAACAAGAGGTTTGTGCAGGGCTGCATATTTCTTTGAGACTGATTCCAGTGGCAATTACGACGTGGGCCTGACTCGTAAAGCGCGATTTCGCAATCTCCAGATGCCTCTTTCAGTATTAATTTGACGTACTGCTAGTGTTTCTGGAGAGCTCAAACAACATACGTACGCCGCATCCACTAGGCGAGTTCTGGAAACACGTTAATGAAGTTTTGTTAATCACTGGAATCACAAATAATAACACATTGTTGAACAAGATATTCCAGATATCCAAGAAGCACATCTACAGACGTGACATGAATTTCAGGGATATTTTTACCACCGTCGTCTCAAGGGTGAGGTCACGTCTCTTTGACACCGTCATTTGCATACCGTCATTTATATTCGTTATGGTCTTTTAATGGCATTCATAATATTACTATTTTATTACTATATATAAGAAGAAAAGCGAGGACTGAGAACATTAGAAAAAGACTCGACGCTACCCCAATCTTGGAATACATTAAGAGACAGCAGATCAAATTGTTTTCACACATCAGCAGACTACCATCAGACAGCATAACACAGCAACAGTGCAGGCTGACCTAGAGGCCGACCATGAGTACGATGGACCACCGAAATAACAGAGGCTACAAATTTCACAATATACCCAGCACACAACAAAGGTCATTCCAGAAAACTCATCTAGACACTGAAAGGCAACAAATGGTTTAGCGAATAGATATATAGATATATGGATATATGGATAGATAGATAGGTAGATATATAGATAGATAGATAGATAGATAGATAGATAGATAGATAGATAGATAGATAGATAGATAGATAGATAGATAGATAGATAGATAGATAGATAGATAGATAGACAGATAGACAGATAGACAGATAGACAGATAGACAGATAGACAGATAGACAGATAGATAGATAGATAGATAGATAGATAGATAGATAGATAGATAGATAGATAGATAGATAGATAGATAGATAGATAGATAGATAGATAGATAGATAGATAGATAGATAGATAGATAGACAGATAGATAGATAGACAGATAGACAGATAGACAGATAGACAGATAGATAGACAGATAGACAGATAGACAGATATATAGATAGATAGATAGATAGATAGATAGATAGATAGATAGATAGATAGATAGATAGATAGATAGATAGATAGATAGATAGATAGATTAGATAGATAGATAGATAGATAGATAGATAGATAGATAGATAGATAGATAGATAGATAGATAGATAGATAGATAGATAGATAGATAGATAGATAGATAGATAGATAGATAGATAGATAGATAGATAGATAGATAGATAGATAGATAGATAGATAGATAGATAGATAGACAGATAGACAGATAGATAGACAGATAGATAGATTAGATAGATAGATAGATAGATAGATAGATAGATAGATAGATAGATAGATAGATAGATAGATAGATAGATAGATAGATAGATAGATAGATAGATAGATAGATAGATAGATAGATAGATAGATAGATAGATAGATAGATAGACAGATAGACAGATAGATAGATAGATAGATAGACTGTGTCAACATATATATTGTGGGTAGAAATATATGTACGACAAGGCGATAAGATACTGGATAGTTTGATATTTTGGCAAACCTGAAGTTGATGTGGTAATAAATACTGTATACAGAATGTCGTGCAGATCAATGGCGCCTACTCCACATGGAACGGCACTTGATAACGATGTAATGGATACTACTACATGCTTCTATATGTTTGTATCTCTTCTAACACGTGCATCAAGTTTCATATGTTATCGTGGTATAGCTTATGACTTTGAAATTAAAATGTTGTGGTGCCTGTGTCATATACAGAGTCATAGTGAACAGGAAACCATGTTGAAGTCAGATATATCATAAAGAAAGACGGAGATATTGCATTCATGAAGAAATCTGTGACATAACGCATTACGTTCCCTGGACTACATCACGTTAGTCCGTAGGAATTTGAGAACGAAGGGAAAATAAGAAGCAGAATCTTGCGGGGGTAGATAGATGGAAATAGTATAACTTGGGAAATCGAAAAATAACGTATATGCATTAGAGAGAGGGATAGAGTATGTGAGAGAGAGAAAAAAAGTGACAGTAAAAGAGATATACAGAGATAAGGATAGACCTAAGGAAATAGGCTAGATTTGATAATGTATCTCCCTCACAAATAAGAATAATACTAAGAGAATAACATCATTACGGACAGGAAGATTTTCAGAGTCATTATCACCTACGGAGGGGCATGCCCTGATGAGGTTATTAACATTATCAGTAATCTGAAACATTAACACACACATGAAACTATTATACCACACATCACACAATTCGCGTCGTTTTCAGACTTACAGATAAGGTTGATTGCATAGCCGATGGAATGATATACGAGCCTGCAGTTGGCTGAAGTCTTTTAGAATTTTCGGCAGCGGTGTCCAGCTAAACAGCGGTCTTGTCCAAACACTCGTGTTTGCCAACTCGATCTGGCCTCGGCATTATGAGTTCGATTTATGAGGCAGACCGAGGTCACAAATCAAAACAAGTGCTGAACAGCAATTGAAAAAGCAGTGGTTCTAATATATTCTTGCCAATACTCGTTCTCAGGAATATCTGTAACAGAATACCTTATATGATTATACTTCATATTCATTTGGTGAACAGTTAATCTCAAAATTTAAGAATGTCATTAATACAGCAGATTTAAAAATTGTGCCTGTGTAATTCTGTCAAAAAATAGGAGGCCTGTTATTGGAGTGATCGCTTTTACTGAATAACTCATGTTCTGTTCACTCAACTGCTCCCTGATATGCTCCCATTTCTTGTCAATAAGAATGTGTGACATCAATCATTCAAATGGTTTGTTGTGATTAGTCAGATTGTTATTAGGTATTGTCTCTGCATCATAATTTCGTCAACATAACTTCACAAGTCTTCCCATCGCCTTGAGAGTACGCTCCGAATATCTACAGAAAATGTATCATCTCCGCATCACCTAAACTCCATCTACACTTCAGTATCTTCTACACTTCTCCCATTTAACTTGCTCTGAATAATTTCTTACTGTTCTGTACTCTGTATTATTACCGTCAATTTGTTTTCTGGTGGACTTGTTACTTGGACAACTTCACACAGAAATGCAAACGTGCACCAACATGGCTGTAGTTCAAGCGCAGTGAAATTCATGCCGTTTGACGTAACATTGAAAATCATACATAAACATTCATTGGAGTCTAAATATTCATTAATAGTTGAAGTAAAGCTTTATACAGGACATGTATTTATATTATAGTACTGGTACGATCATTCTCAATGTAGGTGATGTTCTTGCATGGAAGTTGTACAGGAAGAAGGTAGCTGTGTAGCCACTCCACTTGTATTTGCCCTGTCTTCAATCTTTTGTTGACATCTTCGACACATTTTTTAGGTATTTGGTATTAGGTATGTTGATTATCCTCTTCGCACACCGGACAAGTCCATAGGTGTTCAGTTCTCCGCTTCAGTAAATCTCTCAGGGTATACCGGTTGATGGTTCCGGTTCTATGTTGATTCACTGCTCTTTTTGAAATCTTTGTCAGGGGTTCTCAACGGGCCACAGCCATCCTGACTCCCAATTCGCGCATTCTCGATATTGACTCATGCTCATTCAACTCAAAATGCTCTGATCGTGAAGATTCACGAAGAGCAATGAGTATGTCTGCTCGGTTCATAGGCTGACTGTCTGTTGTGGTGGCGAAGCTAGCTAATTGGTGGGCTCGTTCGTTTTCCTCCACGCCCGCGTGTACAGGGACAAAAATAATCGTGATTCTTCGTAGTGATGCCCGCATTCCTGCTCTTTCAAATTACTCCGCCCATTCCCTACGTACATCACCTGTTTTGACTTTCTGAATCATATTCAGAGAGTCACTTAGTATGCACGCATGGGAATAGGCTTGCGATTCCAGCCAGTTAAGTGCAAGCGTTACTGCTAATACTTTCATAGTTAGGCTGCTTGATGTTGCGGTAAAGGCACCACTGACTTCATGTACTGTTTTTCCTTTCGATCTGGCAGTAAACGCCCATGCGCATCGATGGTGACGGATGACCGACCCATCCGTGTAGATCACAACATTTGTGTCATCGGTATTCTCGCAGATTAGTGCCTTGACCTCAGAATCCACGTTCACTGGGCTGAGTTCCATGCACTCTCTATTGAGTGTAATGACGGTCTTGACTGCCTCTGGAAGGACCGTAGGAATAGATATCCTTTCCTCGCCAGGAGTTATGTCTTCTGGGGCACAGATATGTTTACCGACCCATCCACGATTTGCCTCTCTTGAGCGACAAATTTTTTAGCAAGTCTCCAATGTACTTTAGCCGTCTGTGACGTGTTTCATAATGACTGGGTGCATCATTTGAAGTCTCCTTACTAAAATCTACAAGATATAACAGTTTACACAAAGAACACTTATTAGAAGAAATAAACCGGTGAACATGGGGCTGTGCCATTAACCAAATGGCAAGAAATTGCAGAAGAGATACGTGATACTTATCATACAACAGCATCATGTATGTGAATGTGTATAGAGAAGGTGATAGCGGCCAGTAGATATAGGGGAATGATTTGCCCCCCCCCCCCACTATAACAAATCTGAACATGACTTTTAATGTAGCCATGTGAATTTACTGATACAATATTGAGACAGGATTAGCAACCCATCAGTGAGAACACAATGACCCGTGGTAAAATGGAGAGTTTTCCCGAAGACGACTACTAGTAATTGCAGCCGTAGGAATGAGCACAGATACATCCGATAATTTCCAAATTCACTCGGAATTGAGACAGGAATGTGCACTACCCCCTGTTTTTCATAAAGTACTTAGATCACATCTGCAAAGTAGCAAAGACAACGGGAATAAAAGAACATAAAGGATAACTTAAACGAATTGCTATCTGCAGACGACCAATCACTAGTAGCATCATCAGACGAGCAACTACAACGACAAATAGACAGATTACATCAAACATGCAAAACCTTTAACATTAAGATACATATAGAAAAAGCCGAAGTAATGGAAGATAGGTAGAACAGAAAGAAACATCAATATATATATCATCAATATATAAAGACATCAAGGAAGGGAACTGGCCACCCCACCTAATAGTTTCTTCGGCTTTGTACATGAAGAATTATCTTCATCCTCGACCGCAGGTTGCGGCCATGAGACATACCTTTACCTTACAAAGAATGATAAACATATACGTGATTAGAGAAGATGGGAGAAAGTGCGGCTTTCTGGAAAGTTTCGAAGAACTCACACTCAATAATTGATTTAGACACTGAGATTATATACTGTTAGATGACTGAAACTGTGGCACGCAGAGCACGTATGGGAAATCTCCCAGCACCGAGAGACATGTTCCCGATCAAGAATCATTCCTTTTTAAATTATTTATTCCTCCCCTTCTAATAGTCAATACCGCGTGACATTGGTTATCATGTTTATTACACTTCATTCAGTTTCGTGTGTTGTTAATGTTGTCTTCTTTTATCCCACTCAGCATGGCCTTAGTTATCATGTCCTTCCACATCCTTATTTTTCATATGGCAATCATTTTTGATGCCGATGTTCTCCCACACTACAATACCAAATTGCCAAGCATCTTCTCTCTTAATCTAACACTACCACCTCTAACCCTTCAACTTGTCTGTTGTCATGATTTGCTCTATCTTTCCTCTTCTCATGACGTGTCCAAAAAATATTCAGTCTCTTTCTAATGAGGATGAGCAGCTTTCGTTAAATTAATTTTTTTTCAATATAACTTTAATAAGTTTTTTTCTGCATCCATGCTGTTCATATCGTTCTTCTATAAAACCACTTCCAATTTATTCTATATACTTTAGCACTATTTCTGTTGAAAGTTCAAGATCATAGATGAGAATTGGTTCTACATAACTTCTAAGCTTCCTTTTTCTCACATTATTCGACAAAATATATTACTTAACAGTGTAGTGGCGAGTCCATATTAGCAATTTATACCTTTGCAGTATACCTTGTATACCGATGACATGTACAAGTGTTAAATGTTTGTAGTTCTTGTTGAATTTTCATACCTGTGCAGAATGCGTGTTGTGATATCTGTGTTGATCGACTGGTCCACATGCACAGTATGTTTACACAGTAATTTGAGAATATAATCGTTGCTAAGTCTTGACTACATCGTTCCTTTATTTTTCTAGATATACTGTGCATCATATAAAAATACACAATAGTTTAGAAAGATTAGGCATGAGCAAAAAGTTCTATGTTACAGAACAAGAGGCAGACCAAGACTGCGATGTACACACAATATTGAACTCCTTCTGAATATGACACTCGAAGAGGCTATTCAATTTGCAAAGAACCGAGAGGCGTAAAAAGTGACATTGAGGACACGTTCCGTAAAGTATATGTCACATAGATAGATGCGGCGTCATAGAATTTGGAAGAAAGTGTTACGGGACGAATAGGTGACAGCTGAATGGAACTAGTTCAAATCACGTCTACTGTTTCTGATATTTATTCAAAACAAAAATGTCGACAGTGTGTTACCGAGACCGAACGGAAAATAATGAATCGCAAAACAATTTACATTCCATGCATGTCGTAGGACGCGACTAAGGAGGTTTGGGGAGGCATTGACTATCCCATATTGGATCAACGTGATCCATAAGCAATACTGTAGCCGGATGTGTACGACTGAAAGGCGCTGGTATCACAGAACATTTGTAAACAATGACACAACGCATTTCGTTTTCCTGACTACATCTTACTAAATTGCAGAAGTTTGAGAACGACGTGGAACAACGAAGAAAGCTATTGGTAATCTGTTACTTTTTACAACATTAAATTCATGGGAACGTGAATCTGTGAGATTTCTATTATCATAAGGTCTTAATTTGAGTTTGGGTTGCCCCCTACTCATGAGGTAACAAGCACAAGGGGCGACGTTCGGGATTGCAGTCTGATTGTGCAGTTCCCCGGAAGGACGTTTGCGGAAGACAGTCTAATGGCGTCTCTAGCGACGTCCGGACGCCTTGAGCCGTAGACCAGCCCTGAAAGATTTTAGGATAAGATTTTTGATCGGTGAGCGCACTACAGGATCTTTCCACCGGAAAGTCAGCTCCGATTAGAGAAAATTGTCCACTGTAGCGTAGAGATTATTGTTCAGGGTGGACTCAGCGTGTGTCGAGACGCCTGGACCCGACTTTCGGCCGCCACTTCGCTGCCGGAAATTAAAACGCAAATTTGGGGCCGTTTTTGCACTATTTGTCATAAGTTCAAGAAGACTGAGTCGCATATTTTCCTTAAGTGGCCGGTCTTGGCGCCGACGACATCACCTCACCTGAACAACCGTGTCGTTATGAAAATTGTAAGGTCTAATATTCCGGTCTAATTATTCGGCTAGTGGTCACTTTGTTGTGATCTTTTGAATATTACATATGCTTTTCTTCTTGGTCTGCTTTCGAAGAATGTTGCATTAGGTGCCGTCTCCGCAATGAGGATTGGCTGCAACAGACCTCCAACATCCCCAGTCTTTTATTTTGGTGGTGCACTCTGCGAGACTGTAACCTGTCCATCTTGTGATGTTACTATTCCACTTGTATCTCTGTCTACCTCGTGCTTGCCTTCCCTTGACTTTACCCTCAAGTAAGATCTACAATAAGGTGTCATGTCTTTTAATATGTCCAGTATATTTTATTTATTGTACTTTTATTTCATTAAATAGTTCAGTTTTCATATAAATGGAACATTTTTTGTTTATTTTCTTCTTTTTTTATTAAGTTTTAAAATTTTTAAATGTATCTACTTCTCAAAAGTATCAATCATGTTTTCTACATAGTTATTTGTTCCTTATCTATGTTTCTTGACCATACATTAAAATATAATAGATGTACCAATTTTAATTCTCATTTCTAGTGATTTGTTTAGATGTTCATATTTTCTTCATATCATTGAAAGTACATTTAACCATTCCTATTTTCATTTAAACTTCAGTTCACTTGTTACCACCATGTGATTATGTGTCCGAGATATTTATAGATCATCATCATTATGTGAACTATTCTTTCCAGAACGTGGTCTTCCCTGTGGATTCTCTGAGCACTCCGCATTTCTGGACACTTGCCGCAGCTAGAGACATCTTTAAGCAGTCTGATATATCACTGCACCATCGTCGTCTTGGGCGTCCTCTTCCCCTGTTGCCGTTAACTCTGTCTTCAGTTTTTAGTCTTCTCGTGCTACTATGTCTCTTTATATGACCCAAAAACAAAGTTTTCTAGTTAAGATGTTGCTAAGGAGTCAGCACTCATCGATGTTTATTGATCTTTACAATTCTTCTGTAGCATCTCATTTCGAAAGCAGCGATTCTCTTTGCTTTTTAAAAAAATTTAATCTCCATACTTCACAACGGTATATTGACACTAGAGATACGTATGTTCTGAACATGCATAGTTTGCCTATGAATCCGGTACTTTGCCAAAGATTTTAGAATTTCATTTCAGAATAGGCCTATCCATATTAGAATTACTAGGCACATTATTTCTGTAATAATTGCTTTCAGTAGGAAATCTTTTTATCGAACAACACACAAAGAAAACACATTCATTTTTTACTTCATTTATAGCGGATGTCAGTTTTTGATAATTGATAATGATTTACTTTTTATAGTATCTCTCCATGTACCTTTATGCTTAGCGCCTGTTTCTCTTCAATTATGCTTGATTATAATGTTGTTTTTTGTTTTTAGAAAAAAATGTTTATATAGTATCTATATAGTATCTACTTGATTTGTCTATTACCTCTATAAGTCTTTGCAGCTTCTGTTAACTTTCAGCTTTAGAAAATTCTGACATATGCATAAAGCGAATTGTTAAATATTTTCCCCACTGATCATGAGCCTGGAATTCTTCTATATATATATTTTTAACAAGTGAATGTGCAGATATTACATTGGCTCGATGACAAAAGAAATATCATTGTCTTGAATTTCTTTGGGGAGTAGCTCTGTTATCATACATTATTGATTCAGTTTGCTTCCAGAATAAAGGTAAATGTAGGGTCCCATAACATATACTGTCAGGGATGAAGATAACTCCTCATGTACTAAGTGCAGCAACTATCAGGTGGAGTGGTACTTCCTTGCTGTTTTTATAATATTGTTTTATATATATAGTCACGAAATCAGACTGTGTGTTCTGGACCACAGACACAGTAACAGTCAACAGAAAAAATTCCCACTGGAGTAATAACTAAAAATGATTGTAATGTACACTGATATGGAATCAGAACCTTTACAAGCCACCTTAAAATCTAGTTTATATATATATATTCGGTCTTGATATATATATATATATATATATATATATATATATATATATATATATATATATATATATAATATATATATATATATATATATATATATATATATATATATATATATATATATATATATATGGAATTGCAAAACGTGTTATTAAAATTGATAATTACCAGTGTTCTGCCAAGACCGAAATAGAGGCACATAACGGCAGCACCCTAACAATACATGAATGTTGTAACATTACTTTCATGTTGGAAAATGTCAATCATGTTGGAACATTTCATACATGTTGTAGAATGCGACTGACACGTTTTGATGTGGATTCGGCTGTTACATCCAATGGAACGTTACAGATCATGTCAAAGTGCGACATGTTATTCTGAGAGGTGCGCATAGTGCAGCCACACTACAAACCATGACACACCATTTTTTACTCTCTGGAAAATATCGTACTAACCAGACAGAGTTTGAGAACGAAAACAAAATTCGAAGACAATTGCTGGCCACCCTTTGTAACGATGATCCCAATATAGGATGAAAACTGCAGCGTGTAGCTACACCATGTACATCTCAACGTGAATTACACATTCAGATGCAGACAGGTGGAAAAATGATGATGTCATTTCCTTGTCACTGATTATTAATCTCCAGTCACGAGAGGATGTTAATCATCTTTTCTTGACATGACGCCTGCTATTTTCAGATAAAGAAGAAAGAATGTGTCTTTTATCTGTGACCCACTGTTCCATTTTGTGACATAAATTAACAATATACGTGTTGAGTAAAGAAATAAATTATATTATATTGCATGTTGATGATAACTGCATGAATGTTGAGCTGAGATGGTTACAGATTTAATCATGTATACATATAAACAAAACCCCATGTTAATTATTTGAATAGATCTGCGGTTTGGTGGACCAAGCTTCAAGTCAAATGGGTAACCAATTTTGGGTCTAGCTTATGATGGACTGTTGGACGTACACTGTTAAATAAGATTGATGCGCCAGAACAATAAAATGCTTGGTGGATCTGATCTTACCGGGGCTAGTATTTTGTTGACCACAAATTTTTATGAAGTATATTTCGTCCATGTTTTGCCAGTTCTGGAGAGGCCAGCAAAGAAAAGTGGCAATGTATTATGTCATGCATGTCCTGTGTCGTGATAGAAGACAAAGAGTTTGAATGCCAGGGTTTGATTTTCTTCATTCCAATATTATGTATGCTAGACATGCAAGGAAATTAAATCATTTCCATCTTACCTGCCTTAGTAAATTACTAAACATCCATTGGTGGGACAAAATACCAGACTACGAGGTCTTGGAAAAATCAACCTCAATAAGCATTCACACAATACGTATGAAGGCGCAAGCACGCTGGGCAGGCCATCTTGTGCGTATGGAGAACTCGCGTTTGCCAAAACAAATATATTATGGAGCACTCAAGGCAGGATTTCGAAAAGCTGGTGGACAGAAAAGCGCTTCAAAGACACGCTCAAGTCATCCTTAAAACATCTTAACTGACGTAGGAGCTTGGGAGAGTCTCGCTCAGGATAGAACAGCATGGCGTTACATCATTAGAACGGGAGCACTAGCGGCGGAAAAATTCAGACAAGATACTGCAAGAGAGAAGCGGACACGTAGAAAAGAAAAAAACATTTCAACCTCACATAGATACCCTCTATTGTTGTCAATTCTGTAAAAGAACATTTTGTGCGCGCATTGGACTTGCTAGTCATTTAAAAACGCACTATTTACTTTTATTATTTTTAGTATTTATTGTTATTATTATTATGGTTGAGTTTTTGGTCATCGTCGATCACGACGGACGAACATCATCATGATTATTTCAAGAAGATCAAAAATCGATTGCATGCTGATGTTGGATGTATTGAACCATGAGGTGCCAAGATAGTAATCACGGTACCAACACATTCTGTTCTCGCGATTGCACCATCTTAACGACATAATTTTGAAAATAACATCTTTAAATAACCCCCCTCCCCTCACCAAATGTAGTTTTGATGAGCCGGGCACATATTTATCAGTTAAACTCATAAAAGACATGAAACGCTACTTTCACAAGTCAGCTTTCTGCTTTATGTCAATTGTTTCGTCTTGTCAGTTTAGACACACATAATTTATCATTTGAACTCATAAAATACACTTAAAAAACGCTACTTTCACAAGTCAGCATTCTACTTTATGTCAATTGTTTGGTCTTGTCAGTATAGGCACACATAATTTCAAATTTTGATATTAATGGAATACTGTTCACTAGTTTCACAACCACTGCTACCCATGACCCAATGCTTTTGGTGGGTATGCAAGCAGGAGTTAGCACTTCTCATGTGAAATAGAGCCAACAAGTTTCTTTTTAATGTCTTAGAAAAACTAAGTGGTATCTTCAGAGTTCACGGGGACATCTATATATATTGTTTTTAGATCATCTTATCCGACCAGCCGATTACACATCCTTGACTGATAGGTAGCAGGTCTGGCCGCAGATTGCACACTACTGACTGATAGGTAGCAGGTTCGGCCAGCAGATTGCCCATCGATGACTGATACATACCAGGTCTGGGCAGTAGATTGCCATCACTGACTTATACGTACCAGGTCAGGTTATTAGATTGCCCATCACTTATTAATAGATACCAGGGAGAATATAATTCGTTTATTCTTTTTTTCTTCATCATCATGTTTTTGTTTCTTTGACAAAAATCCGTGAAGATATGTACTCATAATTAATCATGTACCGCCCTGAAGTGCAAAAGCAAGCGCTTTCCATCTTGCAATATAGCTCTTATATCATTTTCTAGAAATGAATGGAGAAGTAGGATTTTTCAAGAGCTTTTTACATAACCAGAAAATATCAACTCTCAGAAGTGTTCAATTATTTAAGATGGATGCTTCAACAGAGAAATGGTAAAACATTCTCTATACGAAAGATGTGCGGCATCCGATGAGAAAAGTCTTATTAAATATGCATGTAGCTTGTTAGAGGTTTGCTTGATGAAATATCACCCTTTCTAGCCGACTCTATCTCTGGCCCACAATATGTATCTCTTATAGCATTGTTACTGACTGTGTAATCTTAACCTGCCACATATTACATTTTCGCTCCAGGAGTCAATGCAAAATCATAAAGATACCAGACAGTACATGACAAAAAGAAGAGGACCAGGCTGACAAAACTGAACGATACTATGATATCATGCCCAGGGCCGTAAATACGTTAAAGGAGGTCTTAAAGTGGTGGAGGTGGGGGTTCTCCTTTAAAAAGGTCATTTGTACGTTTTCTTGTATGATACGCTCCTTTTATTAAAAAACAATTTGCTGACAATTTTGTGAATAATTGCTAGTAATGGGGGACGGGGAGGGAGTGGGAGGGAGTGTGAGTTGGGGGGGGGGCTGGCTTTTTGGTTCAGTTCCTAGTAATAAAAGTCATTTCCAATTTTTTTGAACCCCCCCCGTCCCACCCTTATCTACTACCTTGCTCATCTTTAACCACAGAATTACCCATGCAAAATAAAACCTTAGTAGATGACATGTTGCTATATTGAGACTCGCATATGGAAGTTTCATAGTATGTCATCTATGAAAATATAGACACCTTCTGAGTAGAAGGCTCCTTCAATAGGCATTGCACTGAGCCGAAAGCTGAAGTCTCCTGGGTTTAAAAGAAAGCTCAGCATAACCACATCCACTGCACAAAGGAAGCAAGAGCTAATCGCTCGCAATTCCTGGGATTCTCAATCAATCAAATGATTAAATCAGAACACCTTATGTCTGGTCTTATGGCTCTCTTTTGAGGAAATGGATAACTCAATTTTATTGCTATGTTCTTACATTGGTCTGTAGGTAAGGGTAAAGGTAGGTCCCATGGCATCTGCCATCGGGGATGAAGATAACTCTTCATGTACTAAGCCGCAGCAACTATTAGGTGGGGTGGCCAGTTCCCTTCCTTGCTGTTTTTTTTAACTCCCCTAACTCATGCGTCAGGTACTCATTTACAGCTGAGTCGACTGGAGGAGTGGTCGTGTCAAGTGGGAAATTACAACCCGGATTTTGTTTTGTTGTCCTGATGTCTTTTCGAACTTGACACGCTGTAACCAGATGATAGCAAGCTCACTATCCACTAGGCTACAGCAGCCTGTAGGTATTTCTGTTTATTCCTGGAAAGAATATCTTGATTAGATTTCGCCATTGCATTCTGTACTATCTGATTCCACTCACTATCTTCAAGCCATATATATATATATATATATATATATATATGTATACCATGTTAGTCAGCGCAATCCTTAAAGCGATAATAAGATAATTCACAGACAAATTGTTCTGTGATGGGTCACATTTATGTGCATTCATTATAGCATGTCTTGAATGGGTTATGGGTATTGGGCTTTTCATATAATACGTCAACATTTTATTGCTAGCATTTTTACTCCCAGCCCCCTGTCAACAACTATCAAGAATTCAAGGGACCACCCATGCAACCCCGTCCCATAAACTTTTGTTGTTGAAGCAGTGAGAAAAAAATCACATAATATTTTCAATATTATAATAGTGAATAAGTAAATATATTATTGCAAATAGATACATTGTAATTAAATATTCATTATTACCACTTTGATATTTCGGATTTTTGGGTCTATGTCTGATTGTTGAATAGATGTTTGAATATTTCGTAATTATACATGTATATCATTTTTCGTAATTATATATATATATATATATATATATATATATATATATATATATATATATATATATATATAATTTTTCTTAACTTTACATATATACGATTTGTTTATAATTTTAGAAAATATGTTATAATTAAAACAATATAATTGTTGCATAAAAACAGTATTGTTGACGTCAACTTTTGTTAAACCCTCCACCCTACCTATTGTCTACAACCGTCAAATATTTTCTCCTCCCACTCCCTAATTGTTGAAACACTGTATGTGTATCACGTAATGAAGAAATACATGATTATTGTAACATGTATTCTTACAATTGAAAACACATACAGAACACTGCTATGTATTTTATCCCAAACAACTTATGGCCAGCAGTGTGTATTTTGGAGGAACACAGAAGAAGTAGAAGAAGAACCTTCACTAGTAAGAAATAATTTGAACCATGCTGTTTAGTTCCCACAAACTTTGAGAAATGGGCCATCCTATTTCCGGACATTGGCATCGAAGGGCATTATTGCCATTGTGAGCACATTTGTACAGTTTGTGTCAAGCACGTGGAAGCAGTAATGAACAGGAAATAACGGAGTAAAGCGTTAGTCTCATTTGTACTTGGAAGCGCGCGCCAGAGTGGAGGGTTGCCGAGTCGTGCCAACGACGACCTGAATATTAATGAGGTCATCCTACACGTTTACTTGGTACTGGATTCCGTACAATCACGCAACTCAAGGTCCAGGAACCCGTAAATCCTGGTCTCTGATAATTTCATGGGTACATTTGATCCTTAAATCTGACGGTAACTGCCAAAGGTCCTTGGTCAAGGATCGTGTCTTGACATCCACAAGGTGATAAAGAAACCGCTAAAACGTCGCTGCTTAAGAGCTTCCAAACTGCTAATGCCCATTTATGTGTGCGTGTGTGTGTTTTGTTTGGAACAGCGCGTCTCAAACTAAACAATAGGAATCTTGAGTAGTTTGTAGTTTATTTTTATACCAGGTATTCAATATATGTTATATTATATCTCCCATTTTCTCCCATTTTCTCCCATTTACTTTGCACCTAGAGCCATAGATAATGTTTTTAAAGGAGTGCTGGAGCGGTGGGGGAAGGGAATTTTAAACTGTAAAAATGTCCTTTGCTTATTTTCGTGTGAAGTCCAACATTGTGTTGAGATTTTTGGTTTTCATGATTTTGTGAGAACATCCTTAAAAGAGCGGGGAGTGGATTTTAGAGGGTTTAAATCCCCCTCCCCATATCATTGAGTTTGTACGCAATCCTCGATCCCTCCAGGTGAAAATTTGTATATACAGGTGTGTATATACTCCCTCAAATCTGGAACACCAAGTAAGAGATCCTCCTTGTATACTCGTTAATCCATTTGCCTTGTGGTCGCAGTTTTTAATATTGACCGTACCATGTTGTTTACAAGAAAGTTACCAAACATTTCTCTTGATTCTTGCTTGAAACTGTGTAGTTACGCGTCAGGAGTGGTGGTCTCTGTAATCCACGAGTGGCTTTGTTGATAAGGGAGAAGTACATATAGCATAATCCTTGTGCCCGGTCAAGACATATTTGACCTGTGTACAATTAAGGCATTCAGGTCCTTAGATAAGAAAGAGGTTTGCACCTCCAAAACCGTTGCCTAAGAAAATCTGAACATCCCTTTTAGTACTAGGAACTTAACCAAAAGGTTGGTAAAATACCCTCTCTGTGATTTTTCACGCAAGGATCCTCAAATTCCTTGTCAAATAGTGAAATTTACTGCATGAAAACATTATTTCCCCGGTTAAACCCCTTAACTGAAGGTAATCATATGTACGGCCCTGATGGCAACCCACTGATAGGTAGGTAATGAGTTTTCCTCCCTTTTGGAAAGGCTTGCCTCTTTTAATAAGCGTGCAGCAAAGTCCAATTTGATAATAGCAGGACACACTACCATAAAATATTAGAGGTAACAAAGACCCTAATATAAAATAAGGCATTCCACAACACACTGTGAGTCCTTGTGAGTATTCTTTATTTTCCGATGTAATAGTAAGAATTGTAACGGGGTTGTTTTTTTTACCTTTAGTTAAATTTGCCCATGTGTGCTAAGAACATTATGTAAAAGTCTGATAACATAGTGAGCCTTCATCAATTCTTTGCTTTAATGTTGTAGTTTTTCTACACCACATGATTCGTTTCAATTTGAAAATTTGGTACAGTACAAGTAGACGCAATCACATAGTCGAGTTATTTCCCTTCTCTATTTATGTAAATTTAAGTTCATATTTAATAATTTTAATATTCATTTACTTAGGGTTTGGGTTAAGGTTAGTGTTAGGATAGTTGTGTTTTACATAACTAACTCAACCTTATAGAAATTAATATATCAATTATTAAATGAAGAACATTATTTCACAAACATAGACAAGGGCAATAATTAAACATGCGGTAGCGTCTACTTGTACTGTGCAATGAATATTTTTTTTCTACAAAATGTGAAAAAAATAATGTAGTAAGTGAATACTTTTCAGGCGCATTTTCTTCGGGGTTCAATATTGTTGTTAACATAATTAAACTGGGTGCAGTCCTTGAATTCTTGACAGTTAACAAAAAATAATGGTAGCGTGAAATTAATGTTTGCTTAATATATAGACACCATCCATACCAGTGAATTGTATTAATACTTGAGGCTCTTTTTTTCCAGCATAATTGAATCTGTTGTTGTCTATCACACTTTAATTTGCTGTTGTCTACCATACTCGTGTTGTTGTCTACCACATTCTACAGCAAATTAAGGAAATAAATTGCAGAAGAGTATGTGATGATTCCAAATAATCATGTTTATCAGTAGAAACGTATCCTTGCTACTTATTGGTAATGTATCCTATTTAGGTCGTAGCCCAGCCCAGCGCTGTAGTGATTTTCTATGCAATATAAAAATGTCTAGTATATTGTCATTGCTTTTTAACGGTGCGGATGCTCAAATGCCTGTGACGGAGATCGAACTCGATACATTGGATGTCACAGACGCGCCCAAATTTGTTACAGAGCCGGACTACAGATTGCTACTAATAATCAGTATAACACACTTTTTCTGGAATGGGTCGTCACCTCCTCACTTGTAGCAGGATGTTCCTACTAGATCTCTCATGTAGTAAGATGTTCCTACAGATGTACTCTTGTATCAGGATGCCTATACTATATCTCTTTTCTAACAGGATGTTCCTACAGATGTCCTTTGTAGCAGAATGTTCCTACTATATTTCTCTTGTAGCAGAATGTTCCTAATATATTTCTCTTGTAGCAGAATGTTCTTAGTGGATCTCTCTTGCAGCAGAATATTCATACTGTATTTCCCGCACGCCGTTGTTCAGAAATGCGTTTCCTTGCATTTGCATTAATGGCCCGGAACATCCAACTGTTTCGCTTTCTATTTTGTTTAAATCATTGTTTTTAAAACTCTTTCTTGACACCACTCCAATCTCAGAAAGATTTTATAGGTCTACGCCTCCTCCAAACAAGAACATATTATATATATATATATATATATATATATATATATATATATATATATACTGGGTGTTAACAAATAATGGGTGGGGGGAGTGGGGAGATTTAACAAATAAACACTGGCATTATCTATTTTCTTAAGTCGTTTGGTGACCTCTATTCACAAATGTTCACTTAAACTCGATAGCTTCATAGTTGCAAGAAAAATAAATGTCACACCACAAACACAGAGACAATCTTTGTCACAGATCAAGTACAGAGGCAATCGCTGTCACACATCAACTCTTGATTCTTCTTGATTATAAACTAACATCACAGCACTTGGGACACTCCTATAAGTGCTCCGCTCTCCGTTCTAGCAACAAACCCAGTATGTAGACTCCCAGTCAGGTGTTGATTTTCGGGACTTTCCAAAAAAAATACTTTTCCTTTCTTCCCCTCTAGACACTTCCATTTCTGAGATTCTCTGTATGTGTACGTTCTCAGCCTCATTGACATAATCTTCATCTTGAAATGAATTTATTTACTGCCTTCATCAAGTCTACTTTATCTCTTCGCAGCATTGTGTCGTCTATCGTCGCATTGAATGCCAATAAGTCTGCTCCCTCTTTTCATCTGACCACAGCATGACCAGGCGGTATATTGTCACACATCAAGCCCAGCGGCGATCTTTGCCACACATCAAGTACGGAGGCCATCGTTGTCACACACCAATAACACAGGCAACCATTGTCATGTATCAATCAAACATGTATTGTTTATTACACATCACGACAAGCACTGATGCAACCATTTCCACACATTAATCAAGAAGGAAATCCTTGTCACACATCGAGTACATGGGCAATCGTTGTTTTATTATTGAGAAAAAGTAGTTAATCAGTATTTAAAGTATTCAACGCTGTATGAAACTGCTTTTTGGGGGGAAATTTCCTCTGTCATGTTAAGGATAGCAATTATATTAACAACATAATCATTTACTGTTTCTCTCCGAGAGATTGCCAGTCTTGTTACAGATCGGCACTCGTGTATACTTTTTTCCAGAAAATACAATAGGAAACGACATTGAAACCTAAAACACTTTCTCCTGTTGCTACACTCAGTTTACAAAGTAAATTTCCAGGTTTCACATTTGTTTTAAATGTTAGCTTATCCTAGTCAGGACGAAGCCATTAACGCAGCATTTCTTGGCTGTAGCGATTTTCTAGGCAATATAAGTAAGTTCATTAGTTTGCCATTGTTTTTTGAAAGGCCCGGATGCACATTTATATGTGGCAGGGATGGAACTCGGTACCTTGGCTGTCACAGACGCGCTGTGTACCTTAGAAAATATTAGCTGTTGTTGAAATATGTTATATTATTAGAATCGTAATACAGTTAAATAGCTACCCGTTTCCAATAGAAGCTCATCCGTATTTTCAATAAGTTTAGTTTCAATAATTCAATTATCAACATAATTGCACTTGTCCTATTGTACATGGACAGTAATCAGTACTTTCAATGTTTTTTGTGCAATTTGATTTGTTCAATGTCACTTAAGTCTCTTTTTAGTCCCCTCAATCTCTAGTCTCCAGCTGCTCCTTTGACACTGTGTCTCCCCCGTGAAGACTTTCACCGCCCTCGGGATGGGGTTTTCACCAACTTTGAGAATTCCTGTTTCAAATAATCGTAATTACAAATTAATAAGTGCATGAATACATTAGTGTACAGTTGATATTTATAATTTAGTCATAATCAGTTACTGCTATTTATGCTGGTTTAATGTTTAAAATTTAAGAAAAATGTAAAGGTATTTATGAGTATACAGTGGGGTGCAAAGGGTCTCGCATTGCTCTCGTTCGCACAAAGAGTTAGCTGATAATTAAGATCCTAAAAGTTCCTCCTCGCGGTGCACCCTGGAAAAATGAAATATAGCTGCTCTCGCTGTATTCCTGGATAACACTTTTTAGACTCGGGGATCTCCCTGGCGTAGTGGTTAAGCTGTTCGTCTTGTGTTCGGCTATTAAACAATTTTTTTAACTTTTAGACTCGTGTCCGTGGTTGTGGATGAAATGAGAATTGCCTGCAGGGAGACAGAAAATATCTCCGAAACCTCTACTCCATTACTTCCAACATCAGTGTCGGTACACAGTGTTGCAAGGCATCTGTGAATTCCGAATCGGCTTGCTTAAAAAAGAAGAATCATTGGAGGGGCAACCAATGTCAATGTCCTTAACACACGGTGATCTAACGAGAACACACCGAATCTGGAAAAATGTAACACATGATAGAGGGAAGCGTAGCATGTCAATCAATCCAGTGGCAACGAAGCTACAGCAGTCCAGCAGGAGACCGACTGGCTGAAATGCTTGAGAACACACAGAAACCCAGATGCCCCAGCACAATTGACTCTATTCAAAGTAAGAGTAGTGACTCAAGTATTGGATACTCCAACTTGAACATGCCCTCCTGGGTATGGAAAAAAAGCTTTGAATACAGCTTCTTTCTGCACACAGGACAGGAATGGAACAAATATCGGGACATGCATTGTTCAAATGTCTGACTAGAGCAGTGTTGAGACTCGAACTCTGGACAATGTGGATGAACGTAGATGGGGGTTGAGCGCATGTCTCTAACGGCACTGCACACCAAGCCCAACTCGACTGTTGACCGTTCCGAAACACATCTCATATAGAGAGAATTGAGTTCAGTATCCAAGGGCCCACTGTGAAGCCCTTCGTCCGAGATTAGTATTTTACCTACGTCATTTTACCTACGCAATGACGTAAAGTCAAAATACACAGACAGTGCCTGGCGATAGATTGGAAGATCATCTCAAGCGGACGATGCAAGTGCTTGAGAAATGCACAGATCAAATCTTAGACATCCGACGCGTTTGGCAAATAGCACCTACAGGAGGAAGGTGTATCAACCCTGAGTATAATTCGACTGTCGCGGTTACCTAACATGGAGGAAATTATGTCTGGTTCCTAGGAACACCAGCTTGCCTTGCAACATATATCCCTTCTGAGCAGAAGGATCATTCAATAGGAATTGCACTAAGCTGAAGCCCCCTGGTTATGAAAGAAAGTTCGGGGAAACCACCCCACTGCACATAGAATGTAAGAGCTAATCGCTCGGGATTCTTGGCGTTCGAGAATAAGAAGATGAGTATACATTATTTGTATGGACCGCGACAGTTCTTAAAAAAAAAAAAAATAGCAGAGAAGCTTCTCACAAATGTTGAGATGCATTGACCTGGACTCGGATTCCCAATCCAATAGGTCGCAAAGAGTTTGTTGTAGGATTCGCCGTCTCAGTCAAATAAAAATGATACATGTACAGCATTTTTCACTTTTAATCGGTATCATGAAGTTTAAATTCTTCTTTTGTTCGCTTTCTTTGTTCTCATGCATGCCTTTATGACTGTTAAATGGTGCTCCTCATGTCTAGTTGCCTCCGCCTTCAGCATCTTTATTTGCTGGGACAGACTTTAGTCTTGTTCTACTTTAAGATGGTATGTCCAGTCTTAGTTTTCAGTCACGTCTTCTCCTACTGCTTTCGTTCTCAAACTCCAGCAGATTAGTCATTTGTAGTCCGAAGAACGGAATGCATTGTGACATGTTTTACAGCAGTGCTGTTATATTAGTGTATTTTGGCGTAATACATCCGATTTCAGCATGACTTCTGTGTCACTTTAAACCATGTGGAATGGAACAGCTCACTCTACTCCATAACTTCCCTAGTCCCCTCTTATGACATTTATGAAGGCAAAGAATGTTGATATTCCTTGCTTCCCTTTCAGTTCCCAGTAACAAATGGGCCAAACTGTACTTCTATAAAATGAGAAAGCGACATTTAATAAAAATTCATAAACTTCGATTTACATAATTATTTCCTGAAAATTATATTATTATTTGCTAGCTTTCACAAGTTCTGTCATATTATTGTTTTTTTTCAGTATAAATCTTTTCATATTTCATATTGTTCTTCGTTTTACTGTTGATGTTTTTGTGTGTCGGTGTGTGTGTGTGTGTGTTTTAAATTTGTTTTCTTTTTCTACAGGAAACTAAACTTAAATCCGTCGCTTCTCCATAAGCTGAGCCGATGTGACAATTACCAGGACACAACCATCCATTACATCGACTTGCGACCTGTCTTGTCGCCCGGACTTAGGGCCTGCATTTCTTCCTGCCCCTAAAGAACCGTCTTAGGGGGCGAGGTCTCTGCTCTCTAATACAGCACCAGACTCATCATCCTCTACGATGCAGTCCCCAGGCACTAAGATCTGATGGACAGGATAGCGTCAGGGTCGTTATACGATGTTTTTTAAGCCAACTTTCCTGACGTGTTTTAAGTATTAAGCAGTCTTTTCTTTTAAGGAATTATCATTTTGTTAAAAGAAATATCTTCGGATTTTATAATTCCTTTTATATTATCATGATAACAGATGGAAAGGGAAATGGAAAGCCTACAGATTAAAATGAAAGCGCATAATTCGTATTTAATATACCTTAATGTATATAATTTGTATATGCGGTAAAGATGAGGTATGTACTTATAGATGCTAGATAATTACTGTCAATATCATGGTAAAGACAACGGATTCTGAACAGACGGGCATAAATTAACTCTGATTTTAGGTTAACTATGATTCGTGTATTACGCCAACATTATTTTTGCCAGTTTTTGATTCCCCTTTACTTCACAACTTGTTAACAAATGTCTAGAATTCAGTGATATCTATGATTAATTATTTCAGTTCAAAAATATAAATACACCCCCTCCCCTTTTTCTTCCCTAAAATATTTTAAGCATAAAAAGTAACCAAAAATACATATTCTGTTTCATGTTTTTATAAAAATGTTTCATACTTTCAAGTGATTAGACTTCTAAATATAAATGAGGAAATATACCTTTCAGAAATATAAAGATTTTCAGGGGGATCTTTGTTAAATCATTGCATACCGCTGAGAGTTGGAAGTCTTCTGGTGGTGAAGGAAATCTCTGGATAAAGACCCCACACGTGCTTCGTCGCTCCTAATTCCAGAGAATTGCAGAAAACAAATGTTTTGTTATAAAACAACTAAATGCTCGCCCGGAACGTCTTATGTACAAATGCATTTTTGACAGATTCTTGGAAGATGCTTATTAAAGTAGTCCATGTGTTGGTTAGTTGACTGTCGATTCAGCGGTCCATGGGTTGATGCCTTTTGATAAAATATTGGCTCACGTGTTGGTTAGTTGGCTGCTGATCCAGAGGTCTATTGGTCCAAGCTCTTTGACAAAATATTGGCCCGAGCGTTGGTTAGTTGGCTGCTGATCCAGCGGTCTATTGGTCCAAACCCTTTGACTAAAGATTGGCCCATGTGTTGGTTAGTTGGCTGCTGATCCAGCGGTCTATTGGTCCAAACCCTTTGACTAAAGATTGGCCCGTGTGTTGGTTAGTTGGCTGCTGATCCAGCGGTCTATTGGTCCAAACCCTTTGAATAAAGATTGGCCCGTGTGTTGGTTAGTTGGCTGCTGATCCAGCGGTCTATGTGTCCAAGCCCTTTGACTAAAGATTGGCCCATGTGTTGGTTAGTTGGTTGCTGATCCAGCGCCCATTAGATCATGCACTTTGTCATAAGAATGGCCTGTATGTTGGTTTTTAGCATGCAATCCAACGGTGCATCGATTGATGTATTTTGACCCATGACTGAGTCGTGTGTTGGTTAGTTGACTACTGATCCATCGATCTACGTGCTTATACCCTTAGATCCATGTCTGACCGTATGTTTTTTAGTTAGCTTCTGACCCATCGGTCTATATGTTCATTCCCTTAGACACAATATTGTTCCCTGTTTTGGTTAGTCAGCTTCTGATTCATTAGTCTATGTTGTTCAGGCCCTTTAACCCAAGATTGACTTGTGTGCTGGTTTGTTGGCTGTTGATCCAGCGCCCACTGGATCATGCTCTTTGACATACGATTGATCCGTGTGTTGAATATTGGCTGCTGATCCAGAGGTTCGTGAACTGATGCATTTTGACTGATTACTGGCCTCTGTGTTCGTTAGTTTACTGCTGATTCGGCTGTTTATAGGTTCAGGTTATTTGACCCACGACTGACTCGTGTGTTGGTTAGTTGGCTGCTGATCCAGTGGTACATGGGTTCGTGTCCTTTGACTCAAGACTGGAACGTGTGTTTGTTAGTTGGCTACTGATCAATTGGTCCATGTGTTAATGCCCTTAGACCCAAGGCTAGCCCGTGTGTTTGTTAATTGGTTGCTGATCCAGCGCCCATTAGATGATGCCCTTTGACCCATAACTGTCACATGTGTACTTCATTTAATAAATAAACAAAACAAAAGGAAATAATAATTATCTACATTTTCAAATATGAACATAATCATCTACACTTGCTAAGGATGAAAATCTTCTAATGAAACCTTTATATGTTGTATAGAAATGGACCAATAGTATACAAGCAGTATCATATGTCGATTATCATACAATCATAGTTGGTACATATTCACAACCATGCGACTAAAAATAGTTAAATAACATTTATTAGTGAAATTGAAAATCTCCTTTATGTCGGTAGTTTTTACTGGCGCTTATAAACAATATCATTTGACGGAAGCATTTAACTTTTTGATCAGACACCCTACAACTGGTTAGTTTCATTTCAAGGCTGCTGATGGATGCTGGCACCAAAGTTAGAGACGGCAATAATAAATCCAACAATAAAAGCTTCACGTGTCGCCATTTTACTGTAACATGATGGCTGATGTTTTCCATAGGATGCCTTTTAAAATGTTTTAATGGTGATTTTAGAATCCGGATTTTTTTTTTCTGATTTGATGGAAGTCATGTGCAACAATATGGGGAAGCTTGACTGGAGGAAAACATTGGATGAAAAAGTTTAAGTTAAAGTACAAAAGAAAGGAGCATTAACATCGCTTCCCCCGTGTTTTTAAACAAGTTACCGATTTATATTACCACTCACAGTTTTTTTTTAAATGAAAGATTTTTTTGTGTGTGAAAGAAACTCTTATAAATACAACAGGCAACAGTAATAAACAATTAGCTCTTGCACAATAACACGTGTTATTCTTTGATAACTTTTCATTATTAGCTACTGTTATCGCCCGAAAGGGGAGTAAAGAATAGCAACACTGTTTACCTTCCACGCATGTCGTAAAAGGCGACTAAGGAGGTTATGGGGTGAAGTTGTTTGTCTCATCCCATATAGGATCAGTGACCCAAAGCCAAGCTGAAGTCGGATGTGTCAGGCCGAAAGGCGCAGATATATCACAGCAATGCTGTAATCCATGACACAATGCATCCTGTTCTCCGGGCTACATTCTGCTGATCTGCATGAGTTTGAGAACGAACGCAGAAGAAGAAGAAGAAGCTACTGCTATGAGTCTCCATGCGGCTGATATATGTTCTTATAATTTATGTTTCAAATAAAAGCCAAAGTTTCAAATATAAATGTATATGATATAATATATCCTTCTCTATTTTCTGTACCAATTTTCTACTGGCTAGTATATTGTGATCCTAAAAATAGAATGTTGTGTGTCATGGTTTGTAGTGTAGTTGAAATATCTACAACTCGTTGATATATACATCTTCAATACATCTTTGATTACTTTGACATTTATATAGGATGCTATAGTCAAATATATACCCACACATTCTTAGCCGCCTCCTATTACATGTATGGCAGGTCACAGTTTTGCTATTATTTGTTCCCATTTCGAAATCATGCAATATGAATGGGCGTAAGTAATCTATCTATTCTATCTATACGCCGTGTCCCTTGTTTGCCTTGCGGCGTCAGGAATGGAAGAGTTCTTTGGACATGGCCTTCTTGTGTGCTGTTTGTAAGCTTGTTTCTGAGGCTTCTTTGATTTCTGTGATCCATCTTTTACATGGTCTGCCTCTGGCTTTGTAACCGTTATGTCTATGTGTCATGGCCATTTGTGGCATGCTATACGTCGGTAGTCTGGAAGCGTGTGAAAACCACTTGATCTGTTTTTTTTGGATGTGTTTCAATACTGGTATTGTTTTGGTTATCTAGCAAATCGACAGCGACGAAACACACTGCTCATAGAAAATGAAGGTGTAAGTAATACGACGTATTATTGCATCAACGTATCATCATAGCTACATCATATTCACAGTTATCAAATCATTCAGACAGTAGGGAGGAAAACAATACTGGAATAATAGAATTGAGTAGATAGTTACCCTTGATGTTGGTGGGCGAGTGATACAAAGTTGGCCATGTTTCGGGCGCTGAGACGTGACCCTAAACTTTATAAGACATATGTGCTAATGGGAAAGCATGACTTCCAAAATGAGAAATAATTCTCTAGTTTTGGAAAACAATAGAAGGTACTAGGGATGTGAGGGCTGAGGTTACACAGGGGAAAACAGAGGTATGTAGGGAATATTGTAAATGTTTAATCACATGACATGCAAACCAGGAACACAAAATGGCGTTTCGAATAAATAATCTTCATATGGACAAAAGCATACACACAAATTAATATTGCATAAAGAGACACATAGTATGATAGGAAGAGAGGAGCAAATTTTGTAATAAAAGAAAGAGAACAAGAAGAAATTAAAGACAAGTACAACAGGAAAAGAAGAAAGAGCAAGAAAACAAGATATATGCGCCTTTCAGTCTAACACCTCCAACTTCATAGTGATTTATCTCAACAGAAAATACAATAGAAACATAATTAGGATCAGGACAGACCACTTTTGTCTAAACGCCCACCCTCACATAATTGGCAAATCGGTTTAAACCCGAATCACTGTACATATGACCACAAACACTCAGACCAGCATGCACCTGTCCCAATCGGTAAACGTAGCTCTCCTTCTTTCCTAGACCCGACATCCGTACACGTATAACCACAACACTTATAATATCATCAATCATCATGAAATCTTGTCTACGCAATGAAGGTTGGTTGCAACAGACCGTCACTATCCCTTGTCTCTGGTCTAGGTGGTGTAGTCTGCTAAATTTCACAGTAATACAAGCATTACTCTCCCACTTGTATCTCTGCCTACCTCTTGTTCGCCTCCCCACGACTTTACCCAAGTATGGTCTTATGGTCTTCAACAAGGTGACATGACTTTTAATATGTTCAAAATATTGTATTTGCTTCTTCTTCTTTCGTTCACTTGAAACATGTCTATATCTGTAATTCTGTCTCCTTAATAAAACTCACTGTCTTTTGTAGTTCATACAGTGTCCCATAGAGCTTTCATTCCAGTGTTGTTTCCTCTGGCCAATATGTCTGCCTCAGCGTTTCATGCTCAGAACACTCTTGAAGTATATGTTTGGCACTCTGTGCTGCCTGTCCACATGTACACATGGCCGTGTTGCCAATCTTGAACTTGTATACATGTGACTGCGGAGTCGGTTGTGTCCTGTTCTGAGGCGTAGAATTATAACTTGTTCTGATCTGTTCATAATGTGATAGTCATCTTGTGTTGGTGTTTGTGGCTTTCTTATTGACTTGATCATCTGTTTTTTTCTGATGGTAGGTGATTGGTATATCTGGTTGGTCTTCGGCAGCACCTTCCTTAGCCAGTTGGTCTGCTTTTTCATTTCCTAGTATTCCACAGTGAGAGGGTATCCACTGCATTGTTACCCTATACTGGTAAGACAATTCACTAAGTAGTTTTTTTCAAGTCTGTTAGTTTTCTAGAATGGAGAGCTTGAAGCACTGACCTTGCATCTGTCAGGAATACCACAGACTGTAGGCCAGAGTTGAAGTTCAGCAGTTTTTTTATCTGCCACACTGATTGCCTGGATTTCTGCATCATAATTATTGCAGAATTTTCCAGTCGGTATTCTGATTGTATCTCTAGCCTTGTGTGGATATTCTATATATATATGTATTTGCTTGATATTTATTTTCTTTAATAATTTATTCTTAAACTTCCAGTACTTGGGCACAAACATAAATAGCTCAGGAGACTGCACTGACATCAAAAATCAAGAGGAGAATTGCAATGGCGACATTGAAACTTGCCCAAATGAAAAAAATCAAAAATCTTTGGAAAGCATAGCAAAACAGACGAATGATTAGAAAATGCGTATTTCCATTTCCGATACAAGGTTGTGAGGCATGGACAAAAACAATCACTACTTTCGAACTGAGATGCTACATAAGAAATGTATGTATACCATGGATAGCTTAAAAGACAAATCAAGAAGTGTTAAGATCAATTAACATCGAATAGTGCTGGCTCCTTCAGAACATCTTAACAAGAAAGTCTTGTTTTATTAGTCATATAAAGAGACATATCAGCATGGAAAGATTAATAGCTGAAGGCAGATATAGTGACAACAGGGGAAGAGGGTGTCCAAGACGGCGATAGTGCAGGGATATATCAGTTGCATAAACATGTCCCTAGTTGAGGCAGGTCATATAGTCCAAAATCGCGGAATGTTCAGAGGAAGACAGACCACTTTCTGGAAAGAATATGTGTGACAAAATGATGAATTTATTTTTCATACAAAGTGTTGTTTGAACCTCTTTGTCCTTTTCTCTTTCCATATGTGTTCTCTCTTTTCTTCTATATATCTACATTTGAAATGCATTAATCATGTCTTCTAATTGTTTGTTTAATGACCATGTTTATTCGCAATACATATATTCGCATAGAATAGATATAGCATTTTATAATTCTCATTTTTAGTGTGTTTGTAATTTGTTGAGATGTTAATATTTTCCTTATCTCATTGAAAATACTTTTAACCATTCATATTCTCCATTTAATGTACTTTCCACATCTGCCATCGTTTGTGATTATGTGTCCCAGATATTGGCAATGTTCTACTTGTAGTATTGCTCGGTGTATTTTTATGTTTAGCTCTTTCTCTTCTGTGATTGTTGATTATTATGGTTTTAGTTTTTTGGATGTTTATATTGTCCTTATTCTTTACATGGTGTATCCATATGATCTATTAGTCTTCGTAGTTCATGTTCACTTTCTGCTAAAAGAACAGTGTCATCTGCATATCTCATGTTGTTTATTATTATTTTCCACTGATTTTGAGTTCTGGCATTCCTTCTATGTGTATAAAGATATTCTATGCGTAGAAATTAAATAGGCTGGTTAATAAAATACATCCTTGTCTTACCCCTCTTCTTATTTCTATGTATGGTGAGTATCTTTTTTCACACCTTATTGATGCAGTTTGTTAAAAATATATATATATGTCTGATCAGTCTGATGTATTGTCCATCTATGACTATTTTTGGAAGATATTCAAATAACTTTTCATGTTAGCCTTATGTCAAAAATCTACCTGTAATCTTTGAAACAAATATAGATACCTGTTTGGACTTTTATATATTTATTTATCAACACCTCATCGCGGCCAGCTCCTTGGCGAGGAAATGTTTCTTAGTCAAGCAAGCAGAGGCTGGGGACTAAGACTGGCCGGACCCTCCTTCTTTCGGGAAGAACTACAGTCTTGCCTAGCAATAAATGTTTTGTTTGTTTTGTTTGTTTTTCGTTCGCTCCATTGTAACCATCACGGATATCCGTGCGATTTCCGCCGGGAGCGTGGTTACGTTGTGCCACCGTTATGCGCCTTGTAGGCCTAGCACATCCGATTTTGGCATGCCTTGACAATTCGGGTGGGCTACCCTTAGCCTGTGACAGCCTCTATATCTGTCTCCAGACACGCGTAGTGGCGACTCTTCGCCCAGATGATTTTTGCTCTCGTCTGACTCGCACGAGGTGTTCCACTGTCTATGAACTTGCCTCGTGTAATTGGACGTGCTGTGCCTGTGCCCATTGGGTACTGAACCGTTTCTCATCCGTGAGCCTGGTTCCTTAAGGGGAAGAACTCAACAGAGGAGTTGGACCATGACTCTTTTGCCCTCTTAGCCGAGGTGTCATTCACCGACATCGTGTACCCCTTGTCCAAGTTCGAGTCTCACACCACGCGTTTGAGAGCAAGGCGTTCTGGAGCTGAGCGTCCTTGTCCCGATAGCGCCTGAGCCCATGAGGTACTGAACCCTTTCTCTCTTCAAGTGTAATTCCGGTGTAGGAAAACCTGACAGTAGAGTTGGGCCAGGGCTAAATCGTTGTCCGTTTTGTGCCTGATCCCATCGGGTACGGATCCCTCTCTCTGCAAGTGTACTTCCGGTATAGGAAAACTTGACAGTAGAGTTGGACCAGGACTACCATCATTGTCCCTTTCTTGCCTAAGCCCATCGGGAACAGAACCCTTTCTCTTCGTGAGCATATTTCCGGTTTAGGAAGGCTCGACATTAGAGTTGGATTCTCGAGGAAGGCTCGACACCAGTTGAATGGATGGGTCTGGTTCTCTGTCTGTAAGGAACACAGGTAACTAGATGCTCGTCTCGAGCTGACGGAGCTTGTAGTTCACCTTTCCTAGAGACTTTTCACTTTCTATTTGCAGTTCGCGCTGCCCTCTAGCGCT
Organism: Meghimatium bilineatum; assembly: GCA_034231615.1. NCBI lineage: Eukaryota > Metazoa > Mollusca > Gastropoda > Stylommatophora > Philomycidae > Meghimatium > Meghimatium bilineatum. The sequence goes on from CM067322.1 coordinate 75,268,340, forward strand.
GTTCTGCCCTTTCATTGTTTCATTGTACTCTGTATGAAATCTGTTTGTCTCTCGCCATGCATCTACCTTTACGTGCATTTTACATTGGCCGCCCCTCCAATGTTCGGACTGGACTGACTAGCTTCACTGTATGTCGACAGTGTCGCTATATGTGGTGATGCTGGTGGTGTCGGAGATATTGTCTGTCTCTTGTGCAGTCAAATCTCTTTCCATCTGCTAGCTCCACATTCTCAGACACGATCCCCAAATGATTTGGCCAGAATCAGCTCGAGCTACTGTATTTCTGTTTCCAGGGTGCACCAGGTGGAGGTACATTTGGGATCTTGGTTATCTGCTAACCCTGGGTCCGCCTAGAGCAATGCGTTCCCTTTGCACCCCGCAATAAATGTTGAAGTCAGCGACATTTCGCCAGAATGCACACCGCAACAACCTGAATGTCATGTATTATCGCGCATGAAATGTCTTTATCTGCATTATGCCATCATGGTGCTAACTCTGTAACGACTCACCAGGCAGGAGTAGCACCGGACCCTTATACCTTGAAAGGTCACACCCCATGTGACTGGATGTCTTCTTCGATTTCCGTGTGAAGCTAGGAAGCACAATAGTAATATCACTGACCAAAAAATATTACCAACCAATGATACACTACTTACAATAATGCACTGGAATAATTTGGGCTTTAGCAAGAAATTAGAATTATTGAACACCATTTTTAAGGAAAAGGTAAGAATACGCTGCATACAAGAGACACACCTTAGCAAAGATGTAATCTTTAAAATGACAGATTATCAGTGCTTTAGAGCTGATCGAATAGATAAAAGAAAAGGAGGTATACTTACAGTAGTCAAAAATGATATCAGCTCATATCAAACTGAACTATACATGGAAGGAGCGGAATATCATGTACTTCATCTAAAGACCAAAAAAAAAACACATACTTCCATCTACTTAATTACTATTGTACAAATGACCAAAGCCTTGCCTGGACACAATACCATACGGAGGAAGACTGTTAGTATGTAGAGATTGTAAAAGTCACTCACAAAGCTGGGATTATGCCCACATGGATAAAAGAGGAGAAGAACTTTAAAGCTGACAAGATGACAAATGTTTTCTACTGCTTAATAAGCCAAAAGATCCTCCAATATACTAATCAATAACATGGCAAACCATTTCCACACCAGACTTGGCATTGGGCTAAGCAGATCTAGAATGGGAATTCAACAGAACAGTGGGGAAGCAACTTGGAAAAAGATCTAGAATGGGAAATGAGCAGAACAGTGGGGAAGCAACTTGGAAGCAGTGACCACCGACTAGTCATCCTTAGTATTAAAAATTAACACACAGAGAATGCATGCACCCTCCAAAGTTGGAATTATATTTTTAAAAAACCAATTTAATACTATTTAAACACATCAGAAGTGTTTTAGCTGGACAAATAAATATGGAAGGAATCGACATAAACCTCCTAGTCAAAGAATTTAATAAATGTATTAAATCAAGCTGCCAAAGAAGCAATACCAAGAGGAACACGCAAACAATGCAAGCCAAACTGGAGTGAACAACTAGAACTACTGAAGATGAAAACGGACAGAAGTGAAAAAACAGCCCAAGCCAGTAACACCACAACAAACATCAACATGCAAACGCTCAATTTCAAAGAGCCAAACTAGAAGATTGAAGAAAAAGCTGGAAAGAGAAAGCAGAATCCTTAAATTGTGAAAGGACGAAAGAAAACTGAAAACTTGTCAAACATATTAATGATGAGGAAACAGGAAGAAGCTCATATTCACCACACTCGTATAGAATTGCATAATGATTACATGTAAACAACAGTAGGTAGTTTTGCTAGGATATTCGTTCGAGACTGCATATTGAAATTAGTCTAGAGAAACAACATATAATGCGAGGCCACCAAAAAAAATGTGAAATGGAACATAGAAACAGTGATTAAAATCAGTAATGAAAACAGCACAGTGAAATTATGGATGCATTGTTCACATATAAGCATCATATTACTGTTCCTAGAACGTGGTCTTCCTTATAGATCTCTGAATACTCCACGATTCTGGGCGAGTTGCCCTGTCGCAGATAGACATGTTGAAACAATCAGATATATCTCTGCACCATCGACGTCGTGGACACCCTCTTCCCATGTGGCCGTTAACTCTGCACACAACTATTTATCTTTCCATATCAATGTCTCTATACCGCTATTTCTCTGCATATAAAAAAACAACAAAAAAACGTTTCTTGTTACGATGCTGTTACGAACCCAGACCTCTTCGACGTTTATTCATCTTAACATTTCTTGATTTGCCATTTTAGCTGCCCATAGTATACGTGACATTTGTTGTATAGCATCTCAGTTCTACAGCAACGATTATCTTTGCTATGTTTTATTTAAACAACATATATGATAATTGCAAAGAAATTTTAGAAAATCTCCTTAAGTATAAGAGTCTTGACTGGAACATGTCTTTAAAAATTAATTATTTGGATTTTCACCTGGATTTTTTAAAGTCAAACTGCGGATAAGTCGTTGATGGACATGGCGAACCATTTCACCAAAACAACATTGCTGCTATGGAGACAAGGTATCAAGGCAATTGGAGCCTTTCAGAGCTTGCTAATTACTGTTGGATTGCGACAAGAGACACCTCACCGATTAACTACAAGAAGCACCAAACAACGTCTGAATAATGACGGTTGGGGTTAAAATGTGCCTTTTAGAAACATTATATGTGACCTTTAATTGGCGTTTTTTATATTTATTCTAACATTTTATGGTGGAATATCACTTAATAGAATTTTTAATAAAAATTTATATAATGCTAAAGTGTAAAAGAATAACTGTTCAACAAAGAGATTAAACAAGTATACATGAAATTTGTATTGCTGAAATTTAAATTCGTCATTTTAAAAACTATGGAGCAAATTTGGGAATTTCATTATGATATTTGACATCAGTATGCCAAAATCAATCAGAAATGATGTATTTAAAGTTTGGTACAAGAGGTTTGTGAACATTTTTTGACTAGTGCAGCATTTAGATACCTTTGTTGCTAGGAAGTAATAATCAGTATTTAGATAAATGTGTTGGCAAGGAGGTAATAAACAGAGAAAGTTTTGGAGTGATAACATCAAGGAATGACCTAGGCATGATTTTTCAACGCTCATCCAAATGGCTGAGGGTGGAAATGTTTGGAGGTCTTATTGTGCTGATGTCTCTCTTGTGATAGTCGTACGATCCTGACGGGTTATGGGACTATTTTTATTATATTATTAATAACCAGTATTTACATACATTTTCTGGTAAAGACACGATAAAAGCTATTTAGATAGATATTGTTTTGTCTTGAAAAGATAATCCGTGTTTAGATACATTTTGTTTTGTCTTAAAGAGATAATCCGTGTTTAGATACATTTTGTTTTGTCTTGAAGAGATAATCCGTGTTTAGATACATTTTGTTTTGTCTTGAAGAGATAATCCGTGTTTAAATAGATTTGCTGGACAGCAAGAGACAATCCGTGTTCAAATAAATGTGTTGGGTAGGAAGAGACAATCCGTGTTTAGGTACATTTCACCCGTGTCTTTCTGGGTCCTGAGAGGCGAGCAAAGAATAGCAACACTATTTACCTTCCATGCATGTCGTAAGAGGCGACTATGGAGGTTATGGGATGGAGATATCTGTCCCAGCCATATACAGGTTCAACATGACACAAAGCCATGCTACAGTTGAAGATATATTAGGCCGAAAGGCGCAGAAACCTCAGCAGTTCTGCAAACAATGACACAATGAATTCAGTTCTGTGAACTGCATTCTGCTAATCTACAGGAGTTTGAGAACGAACGCAGAAGTAGAAGATGCATTTGTTGGTTAGGAAAATATAATCAATATACGAATGTGTTGATGAGGAAATAATATTCAGCATTTAGAAGCATATGTTGGTCATGAAGTAATAATTAGTAATTAGATATATTAGTTGGTCAGGAAGTGATAATCAGTTTAGGTACATTAGTTGGTTAGAAAGAGAAGTCCGTATTTTGATATGTTTTTTCTGAAGGTGAAGCTGTGGGGCAACCGTGAGGACCTCCTGCTGACGACTGAATTCATGGAGGCGGCCCACCTTCCTGTATAGACTTATGAGCATAGGAAACTGATCGCAGAAGAAGAAGAATATGTTTTTCATGAAGAGGTCATCAGTATTTGGATACATGTGTTGGTCAGAGAGAAATAACACTCAGTATTTAGATACATGTGTTGGTCAGAGAGAAATAACACTCAGTATTTGGATACATGTGTTGGTCAGAGAGAAATAACACTCAGTATTTGGATACATGTGTTGGTCAGAGAGAAATAACACTCAGTATTTAGATACATGTGTTGGTCAGAGAGAATAAGTTAGTATTTGGATACATTTTTTGTTTCATTCCTGACTATGTTCCTGCAACACTAGCATTATATGGGATATAGAAATCTAGATACTATAAATTGAGAATTGTGGAGATCTATGATCACTTACGCCAGTCTGATGATGATGGCTGTAACACTCTTTTGTTATATATTTCCACTGTCTGCTTATTATTCTTTGAAACAATATAGGGACAAGAAGGTCAGTTGAATACATCAGTTCATAATGAACTAAGCAGATTGTGTGCTGCATGGATACACAGGTTCAACATGAACTAAGAAGATTGTATATGCAGCTTGGAATTGTCGGTTCAACATAAACTAAGCAGATTGTACGTACTGCTTGAATACATAGGTTCAGCATGAACTAAGAAATTTGTGTGTGCTGCTTGGATACACAGATTCAACATGAACTAAGGAGATTGTGTATGAGTGTGTGGATGCTTTCGTTGAACCTGAACTACGTAGTGTGTATGTGTTTATGAGTGCAGTTGAATACGTTGGTTGAACATAAATCAGGTATTGTACGTGTGTGAGTCTGTGTGTATTTGGGTATGTTGGTTAAATATGAACCAGTTAGTTTGTGGAAGTGTTTATATACTTTGCATATAAACCAAGCAAAGCGTTTGCATGCATGTGTTTGGATACCTCGATTACACACGAACTGTGTAGCGTGTATGTTTGTTTAGAAACGTCCGTTGAGCATGGACATACTCGTGTTGTCGTGTAAACAATGTGAAAACCCGCGTATTAGTATATGAATTCGTATAAAAACATGATCACTTAGAAATACTGCAACTATTGTTAGATTATTACGAAATGTTTTTTTTAAAAAAGACTCTAACATGAGGTTTCAACAATGCTTACTTAGAACTATGCTAAAGCTTAGAAATCTGTACTCCCCAACGAGACACTGGACGACCCCGAGTTATCAACTGGAATATACAAGTCTTGGTGCAGTGCACCAGTCCTTGTACACTATAACCCTTGCTTATCATGCCTACAAGATCTTTCGCTTAAACCTGACTCCATCACATAGATCTAAGAAAGCAGAAGACTTGACTGCAAACGCCAATGGCGGAACGAAATGTTATATGTTCTGGAATTGAGTTGACGGTAACGTTTTCAATTCTGACATTTGTTTATCATTATCTCGGTGTGGCATCAACTTTCTCTTGGAATTTCTGGCAGTTTTTTTTTTAGAAGAATCAAGAATTTAGAAAATAAAAACAACCTACTTTTGATTGCGAATAAAGTGTAACTATATTTATATTTATAATATGCAAAGAAAATGACTTTTTCTTCTCAGAGATCAAAGCTTTTTCTTCTTAAAGATCAAAGTTGTCAATGTTCAGCTTTATTGATTTTCCTCTTTTTCAGCGCTCTTTCTGGAGTGTTATTCATTGGTCACCAAGAAACACAATATTTAGAAGTATGAAATTGTGATTTGTTTAGAGCTGGAGCTGACCTGTCCATACGAGTATGTTATACTGACTTAAGGAGTTATGTGTTTCTTTTTGTTTGTTTTGTTAGTTGTGATACCCAGAATACCGAGAATTTTGTGCAAGTTTGTGCAATGGGGGAGGGGGAAATCTCTGTCTAGAACTTCATTTCTTGCTCATACGATTGCAACTCTCAGCCATACACAATCCAAAATTGCAGACTAACAGTGGCTGATTGTATGAATAGTTATTAATAATTTACAGGATCAAAAACAGTGGCTGATTGTATGAATAGTTATTAATAATTTACAGGATCAAAAACAGTGGCTGATTGTATGAATAGTTATTGATAATTTACAGGAACAAAAACAGTGGCGATTTGCGAATTATTTGTGTTTTAACAATTCTTAATACAGTGACATCCCTCTATAGAACATATTTTTTTTAAAGATCTATTTTTACCAGCACTTTTCAACCTTTACATTTATACTTATTCTTTATTGTTTATCCTGTGTATTAAAAAATGTATGTTATCGTATACAAATTTCTTTGATCCGGACAAAGTTCTTATAATGTAATTTGAATGCACATAGCATGTATGAAACAAGACGTATTAAGGAAAATATACATTAAACATACAATTTTTTTGACATATGAAAAGACATGACGCCATGTTTGAAGAACTTATTTGAAGGTAAATTGAAGGTAAAGGTGACATGTGTCGAGCAAGAGGTAGACATAGATACATCATCATCAAATGCCGTCTCAACAACGAAGGTTGACTGCATCATATCTCCAACATTCCCTGTCCTTTGTTTTGGTGGTGCGCTTGCTAGAATGTAACCTGTCCATCTTGTGATGTTACTCTCCCACTTGTATCTCTACCTACCTCTTGCTCGCTTCCCTTTGACTTTACTCTAAAGTAAGGTCTTCAATAAGGTCATTTAATGTGTCCAAAATATTTTATTTGCCTGATCTTTATTTCTCTTAGTAATTCTTTCTTCATATTAAGTTCTTTTAGCACGTCTTTATTTGTTTTCTTCTCTTTCCATGATGTTCTCCCTATTCTCCTATATACCCACATCTCAAAGGCATCAATTCTGTCTTTTAATTGTTTATTTAGTGTCCATGTTTCTGAGCCATACATTAATATAGAATAGATATAGTATTTTATAATTCTCATTTTTAACTTGTTTGTAATTTGTTTAAATGTTACTATTTTCCTCATGTCATTGAAGGTACTTTAAGCCATTCTCCTTTTAACTTCTGTTTCACATCTGCCATCATGTGCAACTATGTGTCCAAGATATTGATAATGTTTTACTTGTAGTTTCTCTCCATTTTATGTTTATCTCTTGTTCTTCTGTGACTTTGCTGATTATCATGGTTTTATTTAAAATTTTATATCCAGACAATGTTCATTACTTGTGAGATTGACTTGATATATTAGTTTTTGTAGTTCATGTTCACTTTCTGCTAAAAGAAAAACGACATCTGTATATCTCAGGCTGTATTTTTAAAGATATTATCTGTGTAAATATTAAATAGGCTTGGTGGTGTTTGTTTTTGTTTTTCGTTCGCTCCATTGTAACCATCACGGATATCCGTGCGATTTCCGCCGGGAGCGTGATTACGTTGTGCCACCGTTATGCGCCTTGTAGGCCTAGCACATCCGATTTTGGCATGCCTTGACAATTCGGGTGGGCTACCCTAATCTGTGACAGCCTATATATCTGTCTCCTGGCACGCGTAGTGGAGACTCTTCGCCCAGACGATGTTTTGCTCTCGTCTAACTCGAACGAGGTGTTCCACTGTCTATGAACTTGCCTCGTGTAATTGGACGTGCTGTGCCTGTGCCCATTGGGTACCGAACCGTTTCTCATCCGTGAGCCTGGTTCCTTAAGGGGAAGAACTCAACAGAGGAGTTGGACCCTGGCTCTTTCGCCCTCTTAGCCGAGGTGTCATTCACCGACATCGTGTACCCCTTGTCCAAGTTCGAGTCTCACATCACGCGTTTGGGAGCAAGGCGTTCTCGAGCTGAGCGTCCTTGTCCCTATAGCGCCTGAGCCCATCAGGTACTGAACCCTTTCTCTCTTCAAGTGTATTTCCGGTGTAGGAAAACCTGACAGTAGAGTTGGGCCAGGGCTAAATCGTTGTCCCTTTTGTGCCTGAGCGAATCGAGTACGGAACCCTTTCTCACTGCAAGTGTACTTCCGGTATAGGAAACCTTGACAGTAGAGTTGGGCCAGGACTGCCATCGTTGTCCCTTTCTTGCCTACACCCATCGGGTACAGAACCCTTTCTCTTTGCAAGCATATTTCCGGTTTAGGAAGGCTCGACATTAGAGTTGGGTTAGGTCTTTTGCTTTACCAAACGCCGATGGATGGGTCTGGGTCTCTGCCTGTAAGGAACTCTGGTAACTAGAAGCCCGTCTCGAGCTGACGGAGCTTGTAGTTCCCTTTCCTAGAGACTTTTCACTTTCTATTTGCAGTTCGCGCTGCCCTCTAGCGCTGTTCTGCCCTTTCATTGTTTCATTGTACTCTGTATGAAACATATTTGTCTCTCGCCATGCATTTACCTTTACGTGCATTTTACATTGGCCGCCCCTCCAATGTTCGGACTGGACTGACTAGCTTCACTGTATGTCGACAGTGTCGCTATATGTGGTGATGCTGGTGGTGTCGGAGATATTGTCTGTCTCTTGTGCAGTCAAATCTCTTTCCATCTGCTACCTCCACATTCTCGGACACGATCCCCAAATGATTTGGCCAGAATCAGCACGAGCTGCTGTATTTCTGTTTCCAGGGTGCACCGCGTGGAGGTACATTTGGGATCTTGGTTATCTGCTAACCCTGGGTCCGCCTAGAGCAATGCGTTCCCTTTGCACCCCGGCTTGGTGATAAAATGCATCCTTGTCTTACCCCTCTCTTTATTTATATGTATGACGAGTAGCTGTTTTCACACTTTATTGATGCAGTCTGTTCCTAATATATATTTCTAATCATGCTGATGTACTTTTCATCTATGCCTATTTCTTGAAGACATTTTATTAATTTTTCATGTTTGACTCTATCAAAGGCCTTGCTGTAGTCTATGAAGCAAATATAGAGACATTTTTTAATTTCTATATATTTATCTATAACTAGTCAGATACTAAGTATAGTTTCTCTGGTTCCTATGTTTTTCCTAAAACCGAATTGTTCTTCACTGACCCGGTGTCTATCTTGTTTATAGTTCTTTCATGTATTATCTTGAGGAGTATTTTAGTTAAAAGACTCATTAGATTTACTGTTCTATGTTATGAACAGTCCACAGCCCTAGGTTTCTTAGGTAGTGGTATGAATATTGATGATATTAGATCTTTAGGTATGTGGCCTGTTTCATATATGCCATTGTAAATTTCTGTGATAATATCCACACCAAATTCATTTAAAGTTTGTATTATGTCTGCTGTTATGTTGTCGGAACTGCAACTTTTCCACATTGTATTGATTTTATTGCATATTCTACTTCTGCTTTCAGTATTGCTGGTCCATCATTGTTGTGTATTTTATGTTTTTTGTTCCGTTGGTCGTCAAACAGTTCTGTCACATAATCTGCCCATCTTGTAAGTACTTCTGTTTTATCAAATATTATTTTTCCGTTTTTATATTTACTGCAGCCACCCTCATTTATAATATTTTTCTTATTTGTGATCAGTCTTATCTCCTTATGCATTAATTGTGTCTTCTGTTGTAGAGACATCTCCTCTATTTCAGTGCATAGGCAAAAATACAAGAGAGAGGGATATATTATAAGATAGATAAGGCAGAATCTATCTTAGTGCAATACCAAGGAAGGGATGGAAAATGTTGAAGATCATTTTTCAGTCTACATTTGATGCCAAGACAAAACTTAATGATAAATACATTAACCGGAAAGATGTGGTGCATAGTGAAATTCTGAGTGTTTGTTGTGAATAGTTTTCCCTTGAAGTTGGAGTATGTGAATGCGAACTTGTTGCTCTCGCGTGTACAGCACTGAGACCGCATACAATCCTGTCAGGTAAAGGATAATGCTTCTGACGTACCATTACATGCCAAGATACTTCAGTGCAGTTCAAGAATGGAAGATTTGATAAACTATTTCAACAATACGGTTGAGGAATTTATTTCATGTTGTTTCAACTTAGTTTCAGAAGAAATATAGAATAAACTAATCACTTTGAATCTTAGTCTGCCTTTGCATTGTTTAAATATCAGAATATGTGATTGTTTGTACAGGGACTAGCTTATACGTCCTCGGTACTCTTAGTTCAATCTTTATACATAGTCAACATCAAGTGCTATCTCGAAAGTTGACTGCAGGGATACTTCAATTTCCTCTTCTTCACCTTTTGCTTCTGTGTCTTTTATCACACTCCTGCAGATTAGCAGGATGCAATCCGGTCAAGGGAATTCGGTGTGTTATGATATATAGCATGGCTATGACATCGTGGTGTGACATATCCGACTTCATCGTTGCTTGTGGGTTCACTTGATCCGTTATGGAATAGGACTATGGACGTGTTTGCAGTGATGATGATACGACGACAAACTATCTAAAACAGGAATGAGACAGCCAGCCTCTTCAGTCGCCTCTTACCATGTGCTTGACCGTTGACAGTGTCAATATTCTTTGCTCCTCTTTGGGGCCACGTCAACACATTGGCGAGCAGCATCCTCGGTATCTTGGTGGTGCTTGTGCATTCTGAGAGGCTGTATCCTGCTCATACAATGATATTTCTTTTCCGCTTCTATGTTTACCTACCTCATGTCTTGCTCGCTTCCCCTTAACTCTTTCTTTAGGTAATGTCTTGAACAAGCTCTACATGCCCAAAAGTGTTTATTTGTTTGATTTTCATTACTGTCTTTTCACATTCAGTGTTGTCAGAGCCGCTTTGATTTCTTCTCTTAAAATAGAGATCTTCTTGTTATGCTGTTTATAAACAATTTCGAAACATACAGTGATAGAATAGATATAGCAATTTACATAATGGAATATAGAGTAGATATTTCAGTTTGCAATACGGGATATTGAACAGATATATCAGTTTACATGGTGGAATATAGATATAGTATTTTACAATGCGAGATATAGAGTAAATGTAGCAGATTACATAATGGAATATAGTATATATACATCAGTTTACATGACCGGATATATAGTAGAATAGAAGTTTACATAGGAAAAATCTTTTTATCAAGATACTAGAGAGAATGATGCGACAGATATAGAACCTCGTCTCAAAAACACACAAATAGTCTTTTGGAAAAATAAAAGATGTACAGATGCAAACTTCACCCTCAAACAACTTTCATAAAGAGCGATAGAACAAACCAAGACTTATATCTGGCTGTCGTGGACCAAGAAAAAGCTTTCGACAGAGTGAATAGAGCATAACTATAGACAACAGTACAGACATATGGAGTTCCCCAACATATGATAAGCCTATGTCAGAGCATATACTCCAACAGTCAGTGCTCAGTAAGAACGAGCATAGGTACATCTGATAATTTTCAAATTCATTCGTTAGTGAGACAGGGGTGTGTACTACCCCCCCCCCCCTATTGTTCACAACATACATATATCACATCCTACGCCGGATTTAGTCTTGATAAGGCCCTAAGATATTTGAGATATAAGTCCTTTATAAGTCCAAATATTATATGTCAGTGCCAAATATGATTTCTTGTAGTCCCAAAGAAAGTGGGGGGCCCTAAGCTATAGCTTGTTTAGCTTATAGGTACATCCAGCACTGATCACATCTGCAAAGTAGCAAAGACAACGGGAGAAAGTATTCTGAAGGATAACTTAAACTTACTACTATTTGCAGATGACCAAGCACTAATGGCATCATCAGAAGAGCAACTATAAAGACAAATAGAAAGATTACATCAAACATTCCATAACTTTAATATCCGTACGAATGTAATGTTGATATAGCAGTTTCTATCATGCAATCTTGTTAATTTCACGGGGCTCTCATTACATAGATTGATATGCATTTTTTCTCTTATTAAATAGAAACAGCATGCGTCTGACTTCACACGTTCTTATGTGTTCAGAGTGTGGTTCTAGCAATCACAACTCTCCAACGTCGCAGGATATTGGTTAAGATGAATCGCTTGTACCACGATGTCGTGTGTTCGATACCTAATCTTGGTGTCCTATTTGTAAGTGCTTTTCCCAATGATTTCTGTGGCCGTTAGATCAATGGTAATAAGTATAAGTTTGAAAAATAGCACAAATAAGTTCCCCGTGCATGTGAATTCCAGATGACATACATAGGGTACAAGTTATTTTAATCCTTGTCTATTTGTCCTCAATGGATCACTGGTCACTGGTAATGGTAGCATTGATTCAGTTGTTCTCCGTGGGACACTTATCATGCTAATAATGATCTTGGATATACTGTTTCAAGAGAATTTTTTTAACATATACATTTAACGTGTCTTAGCTGTACACATATTTGTATAACTTTAGTGAGGGGGGGAGGGGTGTTACACAATAGAATTCGATTATATTATGGTTTGCTAATATCATTAGGTGTGACATAAGGAACCTAGAATAACACGTACTTCAGAGTGAATCATTGCCAAGCTTACATTAAACTAATAATTTCTCTTGTATCTGTTAACTGCAAACTACATCTCCTAAACAATTTAAGCCACAGACTTAGATCCGCTACAAATTTAGCATTCCTTCAAAGCAGCAAAAATCTAACCAAATCTTGAATCTTTCAAGAGTTCTAAGTTCTGCCCTCTTCTACGGAGATAAAAATCAGTCTTACTTAAATCTTCGACCTGTTGGGTTTGAAATGTGACAGTTTAAGTGGCTTAAAGCTAACAACCATCCAACTCAATCACCACGTTATACATTTCTCTACCTGCTCTAAATAACATCACTTTCTTCAAGAAATTGCTTATATTGCTTAAAATTTACAGTTTACTCATATCACCGACTAGATTATTACTTCTCATTGGTTTCGATGTATGGGAAGCACTGTTGCGTCTAATAATAAATAAAATTAGTATAATTTGTGGAAACTTTGTTGTGATCAAAGCTTTTACCATTCAATAAAAACGTTAGATTTTCCATGTCCACGCCAATGAGACGCATATAATGCATTGGGCCGTCATTCTTCGCGTCCAACTTCATATATATATGAAGTTTTATATTTATATATATAAATGAAACGAAACGCAGTTGCAATATCACCTACCATGCATATCGTATGAGGAAACAAAGATGATTCTTGGACTGGAGTTGATGTTTCATCCCATTAGAGAGTGAAAGTGACTCAAATGTTTAGATGATGTCGGATGTTGTGTCAGGACAAAAGGAGTAGATATTTCAAATAAGCTGTAAAAATTGACACAACGCATTCCGTTACCTAGACTAGTGGTTCTCAACAATATTTCACCAGTAACCATTTTTTTTTAAAAAAAGGTTCTTCTGTGGCCCACCGGTGCCTAAAAAATGGGTATGTAATTTCTACGTCAGTCATTAAGTCTTTTTAAGCTTTATCGTTACAATTCTTTTGTATCGTTAAAATAGTGACATTACTGCAATCCCCCCTTTCTGAACAGTCTGTGGCCCTCCAGTTTGGAAATAGAACATTCCCTTGGCTAATTTCCTTGGAATTGTCATAAATTCTATATGGCCTCCAGGTGGGCATATGGCTCACGTTGAGAACTTGTGATTAAGACTATATTCTGGTAATCTGCAGGAGTTTGAGAACGAACGATGACGAAAAATACATGTAGTATGTATGTGTGGAATGTGCCTGAAGTGTGTGTATGTAGACTTGTCCACGTCTGGATTTTCTATCTATTTATCCATGTTACTTCAACGTCGAATACGGTTCATGGGACAGAAACAAGTCCTCTCTGGTTCGAGCGTTATGATGTTACTTTGTGTAATTCTCACATGTTGTTGAGACCCATAGCCATACACTCTTTGATGGCTGTTCTGTGAAAAGTACTTCCTTGTCTTCCTCTTTTTCTTCTGCCATCTGAAACCATTTTCATTGATTTTAAGTTCATGTCCAATATAAGTCCATCTTGTTCTTCTTATTTTTGTTTCCAAATCTTTATTTGCAACAATTAAATATATACAAAACCAATATACGTATCTATTGTGTAGTGTGCACTTTGTAATGAGATGGTTTAAATAACATTCATGAACATGTGTAATGGTAAATATAGGATGTAGAAACCATGGAAATGTCCATGGTCTTCTTTTTATTGGTGTAGAAATATTTTGCTGTTATGTCTGCTCTTACTTTCTTGTTTGACTTGAACTTTTCCAAATACCTATGTAAGTTTTCTAAGATATTTGTTTTCAAATTCATTCAATCTCTGTGTTACTCTGTGTTATCTATTGTGTTATTTTCCAACTTTCGCAACCATATGTTATTAAAGATATTACATTGGAGTTAAACAGCCGTAGACTGGATATATTTACTGAATTGTACACACTGTATATTATAAGTTAATTCCCACAATTTACTAACTTGTCTCCCTTCAGTTTTCTTCCCAGTCTTCTTTCAAGTTTATGGGTGCCAAGTTTTCTCCAGATTAACAGTACATGAGCCCCACGAACGTTTTCACTGCTAATTACTTCTGCAATAAATCTCCATTTCCTACCTACTGCACTCCTAGATGCCTGAGAGTTCTCGAGACCACGTCTTTCTGATTTATCAGGAGTAACAAGCTCCAAATTGGAGGCAGGCTCTGTGTTCAAAGTTGACGGTTATCTCCCCTGCGTCCTCATTAATATATACAGATATTAATAAATTATCACGGGTTGTCACAAAGTGCCCCTTCTACTCTTTTGAAGAGAGTTGTGCTGAGTAACAGTCTAGAAGGAAGGCCTTTTCCTACTTTTACACAGCACAAGTGATTACTTTACTTTCTTTTAGGTTTCATCTGTTTGTCAGATTTAGATGTAATATTCTCTCAGAACTCCGTGAAAAGTGATCACAAATATGTTCTTTGTTTATCAGCGCCAACAACCACAACTTTCCTGTATAGAAAGTGAAACGCTTTAAGAATGTGTAAGTGAAGTGGTAGTAACGATAAGGCGGCAGTACATTTAAACTTTATCATAGATGAAGTGTTTGAAGGGCATATTTCACGCAGAGTTCCCGTTGAGTGAATAAAGTTGTAAAGTAATCATGAAATCCCAGTGGCTAAATGGTATTCATTGTTAATGTCTGGTCGAGATTGGTGATGCAGTTGTTGATGTGAAGATGACTAATTGTTGACTAATAACTCGAGATTGATGTTGCAGTTGTTGATGTGAAGATGACTGATTGTTGACTAATAACTCGAGATTGATGTTGCAGTTGTTGTTGTGAAGATGACTAATTGTTGACTAATAACTCGAGATTGATGTTGCAGTTGTTGATGTGAAGATGACTAATTGTTGACTAATAACTCGAGATTGAAGTTGCAGTTGTTGATGTGAAGATGACTAATTGTTGACTAATAACTCGAGATTGAAGTTGCAGTTGTTGATGTGAAGATGACTAATTGTTGACTAATAACTCGAGATTGATGTTGCAGTTGTTGATGTGAAGATGACTGATTGTTGACTAATAACTCGAGATTGATGTTGCAGTTGTTGATGTGAAGATGACTAATTGTTGACTAATAACTCGAGATTGATGTTGCAGTTGTTGATGTGAAGATGACTAATTGTTGACTAATAACTCGAGATTGAAGTTGCAGTTGTTGATGTGAGGATGACTGATTGTTGACTAATAACTACTCCTCTTCTTTAAACAAAGTTGCGAGTTTTCATTATTGGATAGTCCATTTTATTGATAAATATGTGTCTATTGCAATGTTGTGATAGAACCCATATAGAGAATATTTTTAACAGATGAACATGGTGGGAAACATTGTTGTCTAGCTTTTTGTGGTCTTATACATTGAGTAGATAAACATGGGGGACAAGTTGTTGTCAGCTTTATGTGGTCCTATACATTGAACAGGTGAACATGGCGGAGGGGAGGGGGACAAGTTGTTGTTTAGCTTTATGTGGTCCTATACATTGAATAAATATACATTGTGGAAGTTATTGCCTAGTTTTATGTGGTCCCATACATTTATATAGATGGACTATGTGGGAGAAGTTACTGTCTAGCTTGATGTAGTCCTATGCCTTGAATTTGAGTATGCTGTACTGTTTATATTATTTTAAAACTGACATGGCATCTCAATTGGTTGTGAACTGTTCATCTACAATGAGGATATAGGAATTATATCTCCTGCTCATGATGGATATTTAGTTATGCATGGATTGAGTAGACGTCATGGTGTTATCTAGGATCAAGTTCAACAATTCAGTTCACTTTTATATAATTTGAGTTTTTGTGTCACGGTTGGCCAGTTATAAATGTGGGTACGGTGAATTTACATATATTTTAATATTGCATGTCTATCATTTATTGCTGTTGTGCTTTTTCTCATTATTTCACTTGAAAGTTGTGCCTGAAAATATACTTACCGTAGAGGCACCACAATACGGAATGTCTAAAGCACTAACCGATGGCACATTAAAACACCATTATTTTTAACGCACGGAAAAAAGTACCATTTATGGCGAGGTACGCTTCTTCCAACTAACGGACGTTAGTCAAATTTGGATCTATAAACATTTTTTTAACCATATCATAGAATGGGAGTTGTTGTTCGTCGAACCCTAGCATCCCAGGTCTAGACCAAGTTAGCAATTACCATACCATAGTAAATACCTAGTACATGGCATGCAAATATACTGGGACAGTTTCCTTGTGGAAGAAACATTAAGTAGATGTCATGCAAATACAACGAGACAGCTTCCTTATAGAAGAAATACCTAGTAGATGGCATGCAAATACAGCGAGACAGCTTCCGTATAGAAGAAATACCTAGTAGAGGGCATGCAAATACATAGAGACAGCTTCCTTATAGAAGAAATACCTAGTAGAGGGCATGCAAATACAGCGAGACAGCTTCCTTATAGAAGAAACACTAAGTAGATGTCATGCAAATACAGCGAGACAGCTTCCTTATAGAAGAAATACCTAGTAGAGGGCATGCAAATACATCGAGACAGCTTCCTTATAGAAGAAATACCTAGTAGAGGGCATGCAAATACAGCGAGACAGCTTCCTTATAGAAGAAACACTAAGTAGATGTCATGCAAATACAGCGAGACAGCTTCCCTGTGGAAGAAATACATAGTAGATGGCATGTAAATACAGCGAGACAGCTTCCTTATAGAAGAAATACTTAGTAGATGGCATGAAAATACAGCGAGACAGCTTCCTTATAGAAGAAATACCTAGTAGATGGCATGCAATTACAGCGAGACAGCTTCCTTATAGAAGAAATACCTAGCGAGACAGCTTCCTTATAGAAGAAATACCTAGTAGATGGCATGCAAATACAGCGAGACAGCTTCCTTGTAGAAGAAACATACTTCATCTAAACAGTTATGTTTTTAAGCCCCTCACAGTGGTATATCTCTTCTCAAAGAATTTCACGTCGATAGGAGTTGGAATGTTAGTCAGTTGCTGATCCAGCGGTCCAACAATGTAAGATTGATATAAGCTTGTGCTTGTGAATATCTGTTTTGTTCTATATAGGGTTACTGATGTATCTGGCCTTGAAGGAGAAACATTCTTACAATATAATCCAGCGCCTTAATGTTCTTCGTCTTCTTCTGCATTCATTCTCAAACTCCTGCAGCTTATCATGATGCTATCCTACAGGTTATCTCGCCTAAAGAGAGAGATACGCTATGTCATGATTTACAGATTAGCTGCGACAATTGTGCCTTACGACCTGAGACAAAAGACTTCATACTCCTTTTGGATCATTTTGTCCATGTATGAGATTGGACAGTTAACTCTACCTCCAAACATCCTTAGGCACCTCATACAACATGCTTGGTAGTAGCGGTGTGACTATTCTTTGCTTCTATTTCAGGCTATGGCAACACATGTGCTCTAATACGATTTTCAGAACAACGACATGTCTGTCCATATCAATAAAAGATTTGAATTTTCAAATAATCTCATGAATCTCATTATTCAATATTCTCGACATTTGGCCTGTATGTAAGGAAGGGGGTGTGGTTGGTGTGTTTATAATATACATTTGATTTGGCCCACAGATAGCAAATAAGGTTGGACTAGCAATTCTACAATCTAGGATCGTGTTCCATAGTAACCATAAATTAATTTTACGTGAAGCATAATAGCAAAGTACGTAATAACCGTTTTATTGTGGTTGGATTAGTTCAGTGCGCCAAGTTCATGGTTAAAACTGTATTCAAATTCAAGTATAGACAGCATATGTTGCAAGTTAATATGTGTACTACAGAATTGCTAGTAACATCGCGATAAAGTTAACTAGCATTTCTGATAGACAGATGTTAAGATCGTGTATAATTCATTCGTTTGTGGAAAATGTTAGATATTTGCTACTTCTTGTCAATGTCATCTCGGACTATGCATATCACAAGAAGACACAACTATCATCACACGCCTCGCGAATCAGTTCCAGTCATCACTTTAGGGGTGGGTTACTTAAATGTTAGAGCAATTATTACGAGTTAATATTTAAGTTTATCATTTTAAATGGCCTGAGAATAACATTATAAATTTACACAGGCATGCGGTTGCGTCTGTGGTTGCCACAATGGCAAACCATTCATGCAACAGAAAACCTTAGTAGATAACATGCCGTTATATTGAGTCTGTCTTATGGAAGCTTTGTAGCATGACATCTATACAATTATAGTAGAAGGCTCCTTCATTAGGCATTGCTCTAAGCCGAAATCTGAAGTCTCCTGGATATGAATGAAAGCTCAGAAAAGACACCACACTGCACATATGAAGTAAGAGTTAATCCCTCACAATTTCTGGGATTCTCAAACATAGAATTTAACAATAATCCCTGACACACAAAAAATCCCTTGTCCTGAGCTATGGGATGGTGCAATCAACCCCAATACCGCCCGTTTGCTGCCTGCGCCCGAAACGGAAAGAAAGAATAGCGATACTGTTACCTGCCAGGCATGTTGTATGATGCGACTAAGGAGGTTTGGGGGTGGAGTTGACTGTCCCGTCCCATAGAGGGTCAAAGTGATCCAGAAGGAGTGATGAAGTTGTATATGTCAGGTCGTCAAGCGCATATATCGCAGCTAAGCTGTAAATCATGACACCGCGCATTCCATTATCTGGATTACATTCTACAAATATGCAGTTGTTTGATAATGAATGTACACAAATAAGAACCACCGATACCTTCTTAGTCGCAAGTTACCGAATGTTTGTGTATGTAAGAGTGTTGTTATTCTTTACTCCCGTATCGGACATCCCACCTATTTGATTATTTATGTGTATTTGTGTGTTTGCTTGTGCGTGCGCGCGTGTGTGTGTATGTGAAATAATTTTCAAAATGCCTTTTCAATTTGTAGCAATGCCAACTATATTTCACTTTTAGCCTTTTACTTACGTGTATGTTTAATGTGTGTGTGTGTGTGTGTGTGTGTGTATGTGTTTCCACTCTCACGCTGCACACTCCAGCAGGCTGGTGTGAGTTATCTGAGGTCTGTCCCTACCGTAGTAATTAGTGGTTTCAAACCTGTTCTGTCATTGATAAATGCGCAGAGACACTCTATCGATAAGGAAGAACACTGGTAGCATGGGGATTTGGACCAGGACTACTATTTGTTAAAGTAATTACTGGACCCACTGTTGACAGCCAGCTAGGAACACGAACTGAAGCATCCCATTCTTGTAGTGAGATTCCTAGATAGATGTGTGCTTACAATGATTAGACTATGAAGTGAGAGTGAGTCAGTGTGGGAGTAAGGAAGTTACGCTCTACAAGTTAATGTTTATAGTGACTGTATATTGTGAGAGCAGAACGTAAATATACACACACAAAAATATAATAGACATGACCTTTAACGTCTTTGCAAACGGTCTTCTAGAATATAAATTATATTTTTATATTTTGCCTCCGCAATTGTGTAATGTAAAGGGTCTGTGATGTGCCGAGGTACCACAGATCATCTTTGCAGTTAAAACACACAACGGTGCATGTAATATTACTATAATATGTAAAAATGGAGCCAAAGATTGAGGTACATGGAGAGCGGCATTGCGCAAATATGCAGAACCTTTTAAAACACTTCTAAGGCCAATGTATGAAGACTGCAAAGACGTCAACACAATTGAACACTTCTTATTTTAATGGCACAGATTATAAAATACTGCTACAATAACATGAAATACACAAAAGATAAAGTGCGTTGACTTATATGTCAAGAGAAAGACTGCAATTATTAAACAATTTATAACCCGAGCTAACATAATTTAAGTTTAAGATTAAATAAAAAAAGTGTTAAGAAGATCATATGAACATTTAAGAAGATATTACAGTAAGTATATATGTGTGTGATGTGTGTGTTTATATGTATGTGAATATGTGACATTTCGCTTTTATATTTCGTGAAAAAGGACAGAATTTCTCTTTTTTTTTTATTCAACATCACCTTTGTACAGGAGAAGCATAAGTCATGTTCATGGTTATTAACTGTTTTATTTATGGATAATACTTTTTATCACTAAACACTCCCACAAAATAAAATCATAGCAGAACAGACACAATGGACACTCGATGCAAACTCGACTTGTCACATAATATATACCACGCAATATATACACCCAGAAAATACCTAGAAAAGCTACCAAGACAACAAAATGATACACTGTACTTCTCATATGAAACTCTCAAACTAATTGAAGAAAAAAGACAACTGAAAACAGTGAATTACATTGCAAGTCGCAGCAAATACAAAGAAATCGCCCCTCCCCCCCAAAAAAAAACCACAACAACAACAAAAAACTAACAAACAAAAACAATAAGGAACAATACAGGACAAGAAATAAAACAAATGTATACTGGAGACCTGCCTGCAGCAAGATAGAAGACCTGCCAGTCAATAACACACAATTCGTTCAACAAATCATCATGACCTGATATCGTCTTCTGCTGCGCTATTTCTTAAACTTCTGCAGTTTAGCATAGACTAGCGAATGTTATCTGCCATGGGAAGGAAGACAGAAGAAGACCACATTATGTAGGTACAATAGTTATGCACAAGACCACAGAAATATATGATTGATTGCGTCAAAACTGCACTGAGGTAAAAGATAACATGAATATTGCATATAACAAGGCGCAACCAATAACGCTTGAATGATAAAAAACCAAAAATTACGAGTATAAATGCAGCCAATAAAAACAAGAGTATATTAGATGGAGCATCCCCATAGGAAAGAGATCCATGTACACACATTGTGGCTACGTTGGTAGCATGTAAGTAGTATATTTATGATTATACTGGTTTTTTTTCATAATATATTTGTTAAAGAATGTGTGTAACTCTGTGTCTATTGAATATACATATTCCTTTATTTCTTTGCACATTAAAAGAATTTCAATGCTGTTATTATTGAACCATGTTTACGCCCGTGTGTTGACGGGGTTCGATAATGCAGCAAAGAATAGTGGTACTGTTACCTGCCAAGCATGTCGTAAGAAACGACTGAGGAGGTTTTGGCGTGGATTTGGCTGCCCCATTCCATAGAATGAAAGTGGCCTAGACGCCATACAGAAGTCGGATGTATCAGGCCGAGAGACGCAGATATCACAGGTAGCTGTAAACCATGACACCGCACATTCTGTTTTCAAGACTTACATCCTGATAATTAATCTGTAGAAGTTTGAGAACGAATGAAAAAGAAGAACTGTGTTTATATTCCTTGTTCATCGCGAAAATCGTATTTTTTTCGAATCTGTTTTCTGTTTATCATTATTCGCCATTGGTCATGCTATATGCACAACGTGTTTATCAGCAAGAACGATATTTCCCTGTCCAGGACCGTGCTGTTGCTCACCAAATGTTGTTTCAGTTGTATATCTTTGAAATAAAGTAAGAAATAAAGTAGAGATGTGTGCAGGTGTTCAGGAGCCATTGCTTTCAATAGTGAAACGACGAAAACTAGCATGGTTCGGACATGTATGCAGGCACGATTCCTTGTCAAAAACAATACTGCAGGAAACTGTCGAGGGTGGAAGAAGCAGAGGAGGACAAATAAAAACTTGGACAGACAACATCAAGGAATGGACAGGGAAAGATATTTCCACACTCATCCGCATCGCTGAGGATAGAATTCGCTGGAGGACTGTGTGCTGAAGCATCCAATGTGGTACCCCCTACGACCCTGAAGGGTTATGGGTTTATTCACTGATTGATTGATATCTTTGAATCGCTTCTGAAATCCTAGTTACCGAAAGTATGGATATTCCTCAACGTGGCTCTGATGTAGCTTTTTCTTTAGTGTATGTACTTGCTTCCTAGTCAGGTGACACAATGTCCAGTTTTTAGTATAAACATTTCTAACACAGCATAAAGAAATTAGTAACAGATGCTCTAAGAATGTACAGAGGGAGGAGGGAGGGAGGGGAGCGGCATGATGCTGACATTATCAATAGGTATACCACTGATCACAGAAAGATATCTGCTTAGACCTCGTTAGTGAGCACATGTAATCCAAAATGCCTACCTGCACTCCTTAACTGGAAAACACGCAGTATTAATGTTTTTTATCACATGAAAGCTTTCTTTTTCATACATTTATTTCTTAGTATCTATAAAATATTTGGCACGGCACAGGCTGTACGGCTACATTACATCTGTAAAGCTACATTACACCTTATTAGAGTAAGCAGATTTTCATCAGCAATTTACGTCTGTGAAACACTAACACTTAATTTAACAATCGATAGCAAAGAGAGTTGCGCTGCCTAAAAAATATATATGTTAAAGAAGGATCTTGAGAACCATGGACAGCGAAAACGTTGAATCAAGTAATAAGATTTAACCTCGTAGAGGGTTGGTTCTTAACGATATGGCAAGAAAACAAAGATATTTGTGGTAATATAAAAGATATACAAATTAATTCTGAAAGATAGTATTTTAGATAACTATTTCTTCTGCCTTAATTCTCAAACTTCTGGATCGTAGTAATAGGGGTAAAGACCGCCCAACAAGTCGATGGATAAGAGACATCTCATATTGTTTAAACATGTCCTTGGCTGCGACAGGTGAACTTGCACAGAATACTGAAGAGTTCGGAACATATATAAAGAATAATTCTACAAAGAATATGTCACTGAATAAAAATACTCTGTATATGTATTTATTGTATTCAGTTTGGTTTCAACTTGAGGAACTACGAGCACTGAAGTTTATGCGTCATATGTGCATTCTGCCTGAGCTACTTAAATTCTCTGTGAAAAACGTGTGTTCTGAGCCAGAGGAGGATCCTTGTGTGTATGTGTTGTTGATATTATTGCCGATCACAGGTAACTACCAGTGATGAGTTCCTACTTCTCATGTGACATTGGGTAGTTTCTGCAGTTTAAAAAAAAAATACCCAGAAAACTCTAAGTCTGCGGTGTTGAATACTCTGAGAAGAAAGCCTCCTACTCAGAGGGGACAATGGTGCGTGTGTAGAAGGCATGTTCCAAAAATGTGTATACAGATACCCAATCACAAGAAGATCTGTAACCGTTTAATGATATTAATGTCACTAGCATTTTACCAAATCGTTCATTCAACTTTAAAAAAACAAAATTGGTATCATATTCCGGACGTAGCCATCAACCTCGCAATTTTGTGGGTAGTGATTTTCTAGGCAATATAATTACGTTCAGTAGTTTGCCATTGCTTTCTGAACGGTTCGGATGCAGAAATGCGTGTGGCTAGGATCGAACTCGGTACCCAGGCAATCACAGAACAGCCACATATGTACCGCGTCGCCACAGCGCTGGACAACTCATTTAACTAAAGGGTTCAAAAGTCGTAGAGGATTGACTTCACTGTACTCGGTTTCTCATATGTACGTCGACACTATCAACACGGTGACGCGTCGTCTGCCTATGGTATCACTCATACCACGTAACTCCGTAGGTTCAAGCGATAATCCACAGGGATTTACGGGAAAAAATCCACCTCGTAAACAAGAGGACACGAGGCAGATTCGAACCCATAGCCTTTTGAACACACGGCGAATAGCTTAACGACTACGCTAGCGAGATCCCCAACACATTTAACTGCATTGCTATATTGTGTATGTCTCAGTACAAAGTAGTTCAACATGGGAATAATACGCATGTTTTCTGAACAGAATATGCTACATAATACAGATAATGTATTTGTCTGTCATATGTATTGCACATCAAACATATCTTAAATTTTATCTCAATTGTAACATATTCTGATAAACCAGTTGCGAATGGGGCACTAACACAGAAAGACATATCCACACAACGATGTACGGGAGACTTGAATAACATCCAAATACCGCAACTTTTTATCTATAGTTCGTTCAATAATTCATGGTACTCACTTGAGCTCAATTTTCACGAAAACTACATGAAGCATAGAAACCATATTTCCAAATTAGTCTTATGCACATCACGACCTTAGCAACTCATATTTAAAAAATTTGCAGATACATTGAAAAATGCGCAAAAAGTTTCCTTTTGCTATATAGTATTGCATAAGCAGCACACAAAAAATGTCACCCACATTTAACATGTTACAGTCATCATTATCAGGTAGCACATCCTGAACAGGATGTAGCAGTCATCACAGCCTTTCGAAACTTGTATCTATCTTAAGTCAGTCTTCTGTTATTGTCATGTTCAGGTGGTCTCGGATTCCTTGTCTCTATCTTCTTCTTGATCTGCCTCTTGTTCGTCAGCCTGACATCATTCCCTCCATTATGGTTTTCTCTTGGCAGATCTTGGCTTCTCTAATGTAATAACACTTAACTACATATATAAATTAACTAAATCGAGCAAGATACCTCAATAAAACACGTCGAATAAGTGAAACGCCTTTGAGTGAACTTGAGTTTAGCTATTATTTTAGGATTAAACAATTGTTATGTTCCACCAGGGCCATAGGCGGTGCATAGGGCAGATTAAACAATTAAACCATTAAACCATTAGGTCATTCAATAAAGTAAAGTAAAGTAACCGATAACATTTATTAATGCCGTAGGGGTGTGAGATGTTAGCGATCTCACATTTCAGAGGCTCTGCAATTGAGGGCGGTAGCCATCTCCTCTCCCTCGCAGTCTTTAAAGGTCATTCAATAATGACTATTGAATGACCTCCACTGAGTACATCTTCTTGTTTTTATCATGCCTTTAATTGGCTAGTATATTTATACATTGCGTCACACACAAAGAAGAGTTGGAGAGAAGCAAAAATCAATAAACATTCAAGTTTTATTTCCACTCATCAACAGGAACTGTCAAAAGACTCGGCTGTATTGTAAAAAAAAAAAAAAAAAAAAAAAAAAGGCACATTATGCACATTCACAAAACATTTATAAATGTATATTTCATAGAGAAAATATTTTAATCTAGTTGTTTTTTTTAAGTGTACACAATGGTTTCATAGGGTAGTTGGATATGGATTTGGATCCAAAAGATCTTTTCTAACTTGCAAAAGTAATTTTCGAGAAAATTAATTTCAACTGAGTAACATGAATTATAGAACGAACTATAGAAAGACGGACTTAGTGTGCAGATGTTGTTAAACAAATAAGAACAAGAAGAGGGTATCAACTAGTTTAAAATATTTCTTAACGTGAATTTCACATTTTATTGGAAATGATCGTACGACCCATTAATAATAATTATGTGTAATGACGCTTAATTATAATCTATCAAACAAAAACACTAACCAACAACATAAAAACAGCAACACTGATGATCATTCAATTTATATACGTATAATGTATTAGTTGTATCATGACTGTTTACGATATAAGACTTACTGGTTAATGGGAAATCAAACCTTCTTAATGACTCATTTGACTATGCTCGTGAATATCATTGATCACTATACATTTTACTTTGTGTGACAGCAAATAAAAATCAAGGGGATAGTCTAATGAGTCGTTAAAGACGGCTTGAGTACCTATTTGACAATATGTCTTTCATTGTAGACAATCATGGATTGATGCACTATATTTTACGTTCTCTGCTCATTTATTCTATCCAGATTGTTCATGCCAGTTTGTAAAGTCGGCAAGTTATCCGCAAATGGGAAAGACTTTCATGTACAGAGATTTGAATAGATGGATTAGTTGAGATGAGTTCCTGTCTAGCTTAATCTAGTCGTTCAAAGAGCACAAGATATACTGCTTGAAATTGTTTTTTCACTGACATGAAATCTGGATTGTGTGTTTTGATATTTTCGTTCCAGTGGAGCTATCGGACATAGATCTGTTCATGATGGACATTGAGTTATTTATAAGTTAGGTGGATGAGATAATGCTGTTATCTTGGATTGAAGTAGCCACTAACATAATTTCTGCTAGTTATGGGGTACAATAATTGATGAACATTGTTGTGGATTCTGATTATCTGGTAGATTCTCCATGGTCTTATCACATAATGTGATTAGGTGTTTTAGCAAGACACACACTTCAGCCTTTTGTTCCTTATGACACTACATACATTCAAACAGGTTGCCATTTCTCAGCGCAATGTCAGCCGTCCAACAGTCGTATTTCGCATCTGAAATTTATTGAATTCACTGTTGACTAGACTTAATTTACTAGGGTCAACATTAGCCTTGGTCTGCTACGTGCGGCCACGAGCATGCGTAGTTTTTCAGCCGCTCGTATTCAAGTCATTGGGGGGCACGTAGCGCAGTGGTTAGCGCACTGGCTTCGCATATGTGTGGCCCTGGATTTGCTTCCCAGTGAGGCGAAAATGTTTTTCATATCACAAAGGTCGACCCAACATTAAACGGGTAACGGATTAATCCGGGAAGTAGAGACTACAAGGGAGAAAAGATTACCGCCTTCATATAGCATATCTCCACCGAAGACGGATATGTCGGGCCATTGGTGCAAATAAAACGTAGACACAACACAGTTCCATTCTCTGGACTACATCCTTCTGGAAATCTAATAGGACTAAGGTCCTGCCACAAGAGATATCCAGTGAGAGTTTGAGAATGAACGATAAAGAAGAAGAATATAGCAGATCAACTATAATATGAGATCGATAACACATCACACCTCTACGGAATTAATAAATGCTACGGGTAACTACTTTTATTCAAGCCATATATCAATCACAAAAATATTGTTCTGAAAAAGTGAATTATCGAATACAGTTTGGAATGGAATGAGAAAAATGCAGATCTTGGCTTCTCTATTCTTGAGTAAGTAGTGACTTTCTTCTGTTCCTTCACATATCTTGTGATCATATTTTACTTTCTACTTATCTTAATCATAATGAGTACGATGAAATTATTTATTTAGCTGTGAGCAGATAGAACTTCTTCTTCTGCGTTCTTCCTCAAACTTCTCTACATTAGCAGGATCTAGTGTGGAGAACGAAATCACTGTACCATGGTTTACAGCTTCGCTGCGATATCTGTGTCTTTTTTCATGTCAGATGCGATTTAAACATGGCTTTTGGGTTACTTGACCCTTCATTTTAAGGGACAGCCAGCTCCACCCTATATTCTCAATAGTCACCTTCTATGAAGTGCATGTAAGGTTAAGAATTAACCCATAGCATTTATTAATAACGTAAGGATGTAAGATGTTAATCTCATAATTCAGTTACTCTGCTATATGAAGGTGGTAGGCATCTTCTCTTTCTCGCAGTCTTTATTTCCCGGATTAAGCCGTTGCGACATGAACAACATATCCGCCTCTCCTGGGTCTCCAGGTAAATAGTGTCACTATTATTTTCTCCCTTATGTGGACCCGGCAACACAAGGGTGGATAGTTATCTCTAAATAGCTTGTAGCCTTTCTGAATAAAGTACACAGCCTAATCAATTGTGAGGTGTAACCACGGCGGAACCAGAGCGCATAAGGGTCTGTGTCTCAAAGATCTAGTTGTGTTCGAGGACTTATGGATGCCTGATTAGTCCCCAAAAAGAGGCATCTTAGTGCAGCTGTATCCCAGCATAGTTACGTTCTGCATGGAGCTTAGTGAACTATTTCATCATTCTACTGTCAAATTTGTGGATCCATCTGCTCCACCGACGACTGATGCGTCGAACCATTGGCGCAGATAAAGCGGCAACACACTGCATTTCCATTCTCTGGACTACATTATGATGTAAATATAGTAGGATCATTGTCTTGCTACAAGAATATTTAGCAGGAATTCGAGAATAAACGCTCACGAAGAAGAACAACAATCTGTAGTGATGGTACACCTGGATATACCATTCCACCTAGGAGTCTGCCAAAAAAGAACAAATGTGCAATGAATCAAATAGTCATTCATTTGGATTATTTGATAGATAAAATTAAGAAGTTAAGACATTCATTCATTCCATGAGTAGAGGATAACATTCCATGAGTAGAAGATAACATTCCATGAGTAGAAGATACCATTCCATGAGTAGAGGATAACATTCCATGAGTAGAGGATAACATTCCATGAGTAGAGGATAACATTCCATGAGTAGAGGATAACATTCCATGAGTAGAGGATAACATTCCATGAGTAGAGGATAACATTCCATGAGTAGAGGATAACATTCCATGAGTAGAGGATAACATTCCATGAGTAGAGGATAACATTAAAAAAGTAATGAAACGAACATGAAACATATAACTATAAAGAAGGACGTTGGAGGGAGTTTCACACGAATGAAGGTCTAATTGTATAGCTAATCATCAGCTATATGTATCATGATAGTTTATCTTTAAGATTTGTCTTAATTTGTATTCCCTATCTTTATTCAAAGGGAAAACTATTCAATCGTGGCAGATCATGGATCACAGAGGCTGAAGACACACTGCAAAGAGTATGTGAATTGGAAGAAATAGGAAAGGGCAGTTAATGGGATGGAGGTAGACACTGAGAAGAAATCACTGACTAAATAATACAACTAGATAAAGCGTGTCGAAAATGGACGGAAGTCAGGGCTCAGGGTACATTGCACGAACTCGCCCAACTACACTCGAAACTACAAGACTTAATTATATACACAGATTGCTCCGTTAATGGAAACACAAATAAAAGCGGTTGGGGTTTTGTTGCCTACAGAAACGTCGTGAAGATGGTTGAAAAATATTCAGCATAATCTACTGTCAAATCGAGCATGAGGATGGAGATAGAGGGAGTTACAGCAGCTCTTAATTGGTTGATACATAACACACTCGGTAATACTCACATACTCTCAAAGCATGTTGCGCAAGATAGAAAAGTTCATGCTAAGAAAAGAATGGTGGGACTTATTGAACAACTCAGTTGTCCAGAGCATTACATGGATATACTGCCCTGGCCATGCTGGGGTCAGAGGAAACGAGAAAGCCGACTTATTGGCGGGCAATGCGGCGATAGACGGCACATTGCTGAGAAGAGATAACGCAGACTTGATTAAGGCAGTAATAAATTCATTTCAAGATGCAGATGATGTCAATGAGGTTGAGAACGTACACATACAGAGAATGTTAGAAATGGGAGTATCTAGAGGTGAGGGAAGGAAAAGTAAATATTTTGGAAAGATTCGAAGATCACACAATCAACACCTGACCGGAACTCCACATGGACTCCTGACCGGAGCCTACATACACTGGGATGGCTGCTGGAGCGGAGGGTGGAGCACTTATGGGAATGTCCCGCGTGCTGTGAAGCCAGTTTCTAATCAAGAATCAAGAATCTTTAAGACCTTAGGTATGATCCACAGATCTTCCACTTGGATTTCTCTTGATAATGTCACTGTTCTACGAAGATATTGTTATCTTTGATGTTTGAATCTAACACATTTTGACAAAACTACCTAATATATTAATATAGTAAATAATAATAAAATAAATTAGTAAAATAAATTAGTAAAATAAATTAGCAAAGGAATTTTCATCAAAAGTTGACTAATGTTAGCAGAACGAAACAAACCAGTATGTAATGGAGAATTTTTAATAAAGCCTAGCAGCATTTGAATTCAACACCAGCTGTCTAGTCTAGTCCACTGTGATTGTTGCCGTGACGTGCAGGAGGTGGATGAGAACGGTTGAAAAACGACAATAGCTCACGATCTTGACAGTTGTAAGCCCCGCCTATTCCTGTCCAGTCCTCGTGTCATCAGCCAACGCCTACTTTGTGTTTTATGGTTGTCATTATTTCTACGTCTGGCTCCCACCTATTTTCACAATTTGTGTATGAGTGTGTGAATCGTTTCTTGGTCTTTGTCTCTTGTTTCAGAATACTTACTGTTATAATTCAAACCAGGATTACTAATGTCAGTATCAAAACTTAAAGATAAATAAACAAAAAGGAAGAATTTGTACAACAAATATCAGTGTAGGAACAAGATTGTAACCAAAATACAGTAGCAAAATTTGCCACATAAAATAGAGATACTCAAATATATACATTAGTTAACATACTCTTTTAAGAAGTTGTTCTTGGATTTCAGCCGACAACATTACACTCCATGTTGCAGCCTCATTGAGTTTCTCACAACAGGTGCCTACGGGTTTGCACTGTAGTGCTTTACGTCGGTCACTGTTTGACTACAATCCTCAATCTACATATCATGCATATAGTTCTACTAGAATCCCTCACATTCTGAAATCTCAACCTAGAACTGTCATCAATATGGCGCAAGCGTCTAGCATGCGTACATGAAGCACTTTCTACATCTATCCATTTTGATGCTAATTCCCGAAAGTGCTTTATGTGCGCCTTCTGGAGGACTCATCTTTTGATAAACTCACTGTGTATACTGCATTCTTGAGACTAACGGGAATTGAACCAGTCCGTTCTACGGCACCAAATCGCCTAGCAACAATTGCACACGCGTTTTTCAGTACTTGACTAACCGCATCTCCAAATAAAGATGCGATTTCATCAAGCCATTCAAATCGTGCACACAAAGTCACCCGAACGGACCAATCAGACAAGGACTATTACAACAACAACAAACATCCCGTACAGGTATTGAAATATCCTCAGTAACAACAAACACATAACATAATATCCGTATTAGTTCAATTCCCGTTAGTCTCAAGAATTTTTAAAAATTGTCCTCTGGCTTCCTACTTAAATATACTGCATTCATAACTTTCACTGCAACTAATGCATGAATGCCTCTGCAGTAGGTTCATATGAGAGCCAGGAGACTGATCATAGCTTCTCTCACCATGAGCATTCTGGATCTTTCAAAACATTGAATGGTATAACAATGACGTGAACTTTGCGTACACATGTTGGCAAAACCTTAACTGTGAGTTTTCACCTTCATTTGAAGATGTGATCTGTAATCCTGATATATATATATATATATATATATATATATATATATATATATATATATATATATATATATATATATATATATATATATATATATATATATATATATATATATATATAAACAAATATATATACCGCCACAAGCAATTGTGCATTTCGAATCTTTCAGAAATCAATGGTAAACGTATTTATATTGCCTAGAAGTTAACTGGTTTTGTTACCATAGCAGATGGTCAAGCTATAGACAAGCAGATAAACACAATTCTCCGAGAGAGTCTGTAAGAAGGTGGTTTTTAAAATCAATGTACATGTATCTATATATCTATTTCCTTTACAGAACGTTGTCCTCACTACCATTCAGCAAGCGTCTCGGTTCTGTGCAAGCTGCACAGCCTCGTCCAGTATTATGTACATAAGGCCTTCGATATCGTGTGTCCGTGGAAGCATTGGTCTGTCTTTTATTATTTTCCCTGGAACTTGAACCTCCATGATTTATTTTCGTAGACCATTGTCTTTTTTATATGTCCGAAACATGTTAGCGTGTTAGATTTATTTTTTTAAAACTTTTCTATTAAAAAGTCAATCATGTGTTACCTTTAGGAGATAATGCAACTGTGTCGAGAAAAAAACATAACACTTAAAATTGAGGGGGGGGGGGTCTGGGGTGATTCAAAGCAAATGTAAGAATGAAAAAAAATAGGTATACCTCTTACCAATATTAGTCAATATTGACCCGCTGCAAGTTTCTTTGTTGACTAAGATTGGTAACACTTATACCTATTTCTGTTTATTTTGATTACATGTTGAGGTCTTTGATGACGTCTACGTTGGTTCTCTTTCTGTCCATAATATTTTTACCGCCTTTCAATAACATTTCATTTGGAATGTCGCTATTTTCTTTTTCATTACGGATGTCAGATCCCACACCTTGCAGCCACATAAAGAGCATATGTAGGCATCGAATATGCGCTACTAGGTAGTGATGATCGGCTTCCCCCAGCGAGAAAGCTAACAAAAATATCAAGGAAAAATACTCATCCAGTGCAGAACTCAACCGTCAACCAATCTACCTTAGGGATTTCCAGAAGTGAAGATGTGAACACATATGGACATGTCCGGCGTGCGTCGAGGATATTTAATAATCTAAATATAAACTTAATGGCAACGTTTCCTTAGAGTTTCCTTAATGTGTAACCAGTGCAGTGTTTATAAGCTTTTGCGGGTATCTAGCTGTGATTTATTTTCATTAAACGTTCGAAGCATTGTTTTTGTCGCCTCTTAATCTATTCACTGTAAGATGTTGCACTTATATCTGGTTCTATGATCTGTCTTCCATCAGGTCTACCATTGTTTACATTTTGTTTTTGAAATACCGGTTGCCTACAGAATCAACGTGCAATCATCTATATTGGTGGGGTGCAAATGGAACGCATTTCTCTAGGCGGACCCAGGGTTAGCAGATAATCAAGATCCCAAATGTACCTCCACGCGGTGCACCCTGGAAACAGAAATACAGCAGCGCGTGCTGATTCTGGCCAAATCATTTGGGGATCGTGTCCGAGAATGTGAAGGTAGCAGATGTAAAGAGATTTGACTGCACAAGAGACAGACAATATCTCCGACACCACCAGCGGCACCACATATAGCGACACTGTCGACATACAGTGTGAAGATAGTCAGTCCAGTCCGAACATTGGAGGGGCGGCCAATGTAAAATGCACGTAAAGGTAGATGCATGGCGAGAGACAAGTAGATTTCATACCGAGTACAATGAAACAATGAAAGGGCAGAACAGCGCTAGAGGGCAGCGCGAACTGCAAATAGAAAATGAAAAGTTCCTAGGAAAGGGGAACTACAAGCTCCGTCAGCTCGAGACGAGCTTCTAGTTATCTGTGATCCTTACAGGCAGAGACCCAGACCCATTCATTGGCGTTTGCTAAAGCAAGAAGACCTAATCCAACTCTGTCGAGCCTTCCTCTGTCGAGACTCTGTCGAGCCTTCCTAAACCGGAAATATGCTCGCGAAGAGAAAGGGTTCCGTACTCGATACGCTCAGGCACAAAAGGGACAACAATTTAGCCCTGGCCCAACTCTACTGTCAGATTTTCCTACACCGGAAATACACTTGAAGAGAGAAAGGGTTCAGTACCTGATGGGCTCAGGCGCCATTGGGACAAGGACGCTCAGCTCGAGAACGCCTTGCTCTCAAACGCATGGTGTGAGACTCGAACTTGGACAAGGGGTACACGATGTCGGTGAATGACACCTTGGCTAAGAGGTTGAAAGAGCCAGGGTCCAACTCCTCTGTTGAGTTCTTCCCCTTAAGGAACCAGGCTCACGGATGAGAAACAGTTCAGTACCCAATGGGCACAGGCACAGCACGTCCAATTACACGAGGAAAGTTCATAGACAGTGGAACACCTCGTTCGATTCAGACGAGAGCAAAAAATCGCCTGGGCGAAGAGTCTCCACTACGCGTGCCTGGAGACAGATATAGAGACTGTCACAGGCTAAGGGTAGCCCACCCGAATTGTCAATGCATGCAGAAATCGGATGTGCTAGGCCTACAAGGCGCATAACGGTGGCACAACGTAATCACGCTCCCGGCGGAAATCGCACGGATATCCGTGATGGTTACAATGGAGCGAACGAAAAACAAACAAACAAACAAACATCTACATTGGTGGTGGCACGCATATGAATTGTGAAGGTCGCAAACAGCCACGTTTTGAGACACGTGGACTAAATTGGAAATCATCCTTTCAAGAAGACGCAATATAATTTTTTTTATCCGTTATTTTCAATGGCAATCAACACAAAGTATAAAGAAAGTGACCAATGAAAAATTGTGGTAAGTCACATTCGTCACTTTAGGCGGGATTTCCGATAATCTAACAGGACTGTATAATTGACAAAGGACACGATTTAGAGCTGCTCTTTATGAGTATACATCGGTTTTATAAATACACTTTAGTATATATTATTTGTTTCTTGACATCTATCCTGTTGTTTAACTGTAAGGCTGGCAGGTAATAAATTGCTGCATTTTTCTTTCGAGAGATATGCCTCACTTGGAATACATCTCTGTTATAGACGAACTTCTTCCAAGACTGAAAGAAGATATTATTTCAGTTTTTTTACGTTCGCTCTGACACTCCCGTCTTGTAGTAGAATAATGGTCCTAGTAGCTTCCCAGTAGGACTATCACCCTGTTATTTGCACCTCTGGCCTGACACATACGACTCCAGAGGGTTAATTTTAGTCATCGTTCTGGGTCAATATTTTAGCATTTTGTTTCATTCTTCTTCTCTTCTGCGTTTATTCCCAACGTCATACAGATTAGCAGGATAATTTCGGAGAAGGGAATGCGTTATTTTATGGTTTACAGCTTAGCTTCG
Organism: Meghimatium bilineatum; assembly: GCA_034231615.1. Taxonomy (NCBI): domain Eukaryota; kingdom Metazoa; phylum Mollusca; class Gastropoda; order Stylommatophora; family Philomycidae; genus Meghimatium; species Meghimatium bilineatum. Next base: position 75,303,007 of record CM067322.1, read on the forward strand.
ATGTCCGCGGGATCAGCCCGACACATCAGACTTCAGCGTACCTACGGGCACTTGACCTTTTATGGAAGGGGACAGTACACTCCGCCTCAGCATCTCCTTAATCGCCTCTTATGACGTACGTTGCTGCTATCAGTGCCACTATTCTTTACTCCCTTTTTATGCTTGGCAACACAATGAGTTATTCCATTTTATTTCTGATCAGGCTGACTCCTTATTCATTGTAACTATGATTAGTTTATTAAATACTTGATCATTTCTGCGAGTCTTGTAATCATTTCATTTCATTACATTTTCTCTAAGTCTTTGTTTTCACATATCTTTTCAACTTTGAATTTCAGTTTTGTTTGAAAACTTCAGTAAACAGTATGCAGTGTTGGCGTGTTGTAATTCTACGCCTCAGAACGGAACACCGACTCTGCAGTTACATGTACACAAAGTTCAAAATTTGCAGCTACGGGCATAGGATATGTGAACAGGCAGCACAGACTGCCAAACATATATTTCAAGGGGGTTCTGAGTATAAAACGCTGAGGTAGACATATTGGCCAGAAGAAAAACACACTGGGAATCAAAGCTCTATGGGCCACTGCATGAACTACAACAGACACTGAATTTTATTCAGGGACAGAATTACAGATATAGACATGTTTCAAAGGAACGAAAGAAGAAGAACAAAATGTGTTACCGTGTGTTGCGGAAGACATAGAATGGGTTATAGGATACAGCGATTGTGTGAGTTATGTACAATCTAAGTTGGCGACTCACCCTTTAATCGACGTGTTCTGAAAGAGGCGAA
>CM067322.1:75308902-75407732 GCA_034231615.1 Meghimatium bilineatum
CAGGTCACAGACATTTGTTCTGTTTATGGCACACGCAATAAATATAATAACTCAACATGTTCTGATCGAAGGCTGTAGAAATCAAACTCTACCATGTCACTTCACATTCCGGTGTTGAGTTACTTCTTCAGACAAGTTGTAAATATTCGTGGGCATTGATATGCAATGGGCTTACACTTGAAGTCGCAGAGCAGAGTGCCAGTTTGTACCATGCAGACCAGAGAACACACACATCTAAAGTGCAGACAACTTGTATACCATGCACCTGATATCTGCTGGTTTCATTTTGCTTTTCGATTTTGAACAATCTAACAACGAGACATGCAGTGACAGACAACGTTTCGACTAAAAAGCCTTCATCCGGACAAACAAATTACAACAGTAAATACATCTTACATAGAGACACACATGATGGTGATAGTAAGGAAAAAAGAGGGAGAGTAGTGAGGAGACGACGGAGGAGGCAAAGATAGGACAGCATGACAGGGGAAAAGAGAGTGTGAGAGGAACATAAAAGTAGTAAGTAAAAAATAAAGTTGACAGGGGCAAGTAAGTGCACAGAAAAAAGTGAAATATATAACATAATGCAAATGTGAAAAAAATAAAGTAAAATGACTTAGCTCGATAGTAGTATGCGGTGAAGAGAGAGTGGAAACTGGAGACACCAAGTTAAAAGCAAATTGTGGCCTGTTATTGTGACCACACGTGGACGCAGAGGCGAGAAAGATAATCCGCGAGCTAAAAGAGGCAATACAACTTGAGTGGGAAAGTACCCAATGAACCATAGACAGAGAATATAGAGAATGCGCAGCAAACAAGAACCTAAGCGTAAGGCATGGTTTGTCGCCAAAAAGTGCGGGTTCTGTAAACATGGCTAGAAAAACAAAAATGGCCTATAATAACAGATAAAAAGAGAAAAACGGGGGTTGAGAAAAGGAAGGAAAACGAAGAGGGGGTAAATAAAGAAGCGAGAGAGAAAATGTGAAGTGAAAATGGCAGATCAAAGTGGGCCCCAAACTAAAACGGAAATACTTCACACAATGGAAAAAGAGTTACTGTAATGCTGGAGTTGTATATATATATATATATATATATATCCGAATAACAATAACTCTTTTTCAGATAATTGCTATGGAGAAAACCACATATATGTATATCGTGGTATAGTATTTTATTGTATATATATCTGTATATTATATAGAACAAAATTATGCCACTGTATATATATGTATGTTGTGATTTCGTGATATATGAATAATTGCATACATAATACATCATTATTTTGACAATGCATAATTTTTATTACTATCTGGGTCAAGTACGGAGGACACTCGGTGTGAATATATGAATACATTATTTCCAAATTATATTACATTCGTCTTCAGAAGTATAGATGCAGTGTTCATGATGAACAAGTTCATTTCAATATCAGATGTCTTGCATGTATTTATTTTGTTAGATCTGAAATTGTGTGTGTGTTTGTGTGAAGTATTTTTTTAATAAATATTAACCTTTCCCCAACTCCCCCCCCCCCAATCCCATGTCACGTAACATAAAAGTAGGCAATCATTTTTGTACTGAATGTATGATCACTCTTTCTTGAGTTCATTCTATCTCTGTCCTTCCGTCCTTATTTAGTCTGTCCCGCGGCCATCGTTGAATTGAGCAAATATTTGAGAATGTCAGAGAACGGCTGATTAAATGGGGAATAACTCTAAATATGATTGCTTTTCCGCTCTTTAGTAAATATCACTATCGACTAGTGCTTTCCTCAGGTCTCGATAGGGATCGCTGATTGTGCATACTGAAGAGTTGCATCTCAGAATGACCCTTAATGACCTCCGAAGATTGAGATCACTCTGCGTGGGTACGTCTTAGATGGACACTACACGGAACATATTTTGTATATTACGTTTGTTTAATATCAAATAATGCTACAAATGTTCTTTTTCAGCAAAGTACGTCACAAAAAGTGAAACAAGAATATATCTATCTATCTGTCTATCAATGACATACCGTAAATATTTTAGAGTGGGCACACCGAGTGATATTTTATAGTTGTTTGGTAGCTCCCGCCTCTGCTGCTTTTTTCTTCACTACACCAGAAAAACGTAGTTTCGGATCTATATACAATATTAACTAGTCTTTTAAAAACAAACATTACATAATCTTTTAATGCTGCTCCAGGCGCTTGGTCTTCTTTTCTTCGAATATGTCCAGTAACCACTCAACAAATTTTGATTCTGGTGAAATTGTGCTTAATAGTTTCTTCTCAATCTCCAAGGAATTCAAACATGTCAAACGATTCTTCTTCGTAGATATTTTGAGGTATTAATTACAATTAATTAATCAAAAATAAACTAATAGCTTCTGCACAGATAAAATACTGTAATAGACATGCGGCTTCCGTTTGTAGTTCTGAGAGATACAAGTCATCGTAACTTTTTTCTAAGGTAGGAGTGGTCTGAAGAATGCGTCTGAACGATCAGTTAAGTCGCTATTAAAAGATCAATGGCCAGGTCTTCTAAAGTTAGTGAAAGTAGCAACTTAAAATTTACATGTAGCAGTAATGTTTTCGCGTCAAGGACAGGAAACTAAAAACAATAATAAATATGCCATTATTTGTATGTAGTGATTATGGTCTTCTTTATTTTTGCATTATACTCCTGTATGCATTGCAGCGTCATTTCTTATTACTTTTTTTTTTGTTTTAACCCAGAGAAATATTTTTTGTGTGTGTTAATTTTACGAGTACATATATACTACTAATTATAGTAAGAAACTATAACTGTGTGTACTCTAGTTATGTTGTCTAATCAAGGGAAGGGACGCCGAGCATTTTGATGTCTATTGACGCTACTTCCCTGCTGTCTATCTATATTTTTATATATCTATCTATTTATATATCTATCTATTTATATATCTACTGATGTATTTATCCATCTATATGTTTATCAATTTTTTATCCATCTGTATAACTGTGTATCTATATTGCTATCCATCCATCCATCCATCCATGCATCCACCTTATCTATCTATCTATCTATCTATCTATCTATCTATATATCTATCTATATATCTATCTATCTATCTATCTATCTATCTTTTATCTATCTATCTATCTATCTATCTATCTATCTATCTATCTATCTATCTATCTATCTATCTATATATCTATCTATCTATCTATCTATCTATCTTTTATCTATCTATCTATCTATCTATCTATCTATCTATCTATCTATCTATCTATCTATCTATCTATCTATCTATCTATCTATCTATCTATCTATCTATCTATCTATCTATCTATCTATCTATCTATCTATCTATCTATCTATCTATCTAATCTATCTATCTATCTATATATCCATCTATCTACATATCTATCTATATATCTTTCTATATATCTATCTATCTATCTATCTATCTATCTATCTTTCTTTCTGATTGACTCTCTAATTGTCTATTTATCTAGGCAATTAACTGTCTGGAATCGCAAGTCTACTCCAGTGAGTGACCCACTAATTATGATTCTGATAGTCGAAACAGGTGATGTGTTTATGCGATTGATGGTTTAAAAGGTGGGCATTGCCTCTGAAAAGCACTTTAACCTTTGTGCACAGACATGCGTGTGTGAAGGGAAAAGAACGAGCCCACAAATTAACTAGACGTGCCAACATAGCAGATTTTCAGCCTGTGAACCTGGAGACATACACAATGTTCTTCTTCAATCAGTACGATAGGAAAATTTTGATGTACGTGAGTGTGAATCCATATGGAGACAGTGACATATGGATGCGAGTATTGGTGGGTGTGTCCCACAGAGAACATATGGAAGTGAGTATTGGTGTGGTTTGTATAGACCATATGGAAGTGATTATTGTTGTGGCCCATAGAGAACGTGTGTAAGTGAGTATTGGCGTTGCTCGTATAGAACACAAGTATGTGAGTATTTACCCGGCTCATAAGTAAAGGAAAGTAACCCATATCATTTATTAATGGCGTAGAGGTGTGATATATTAGCGATCTCCCATTTCAGAGGCTCTGAAAATGAGGACGGTAACCATCTCCTCTCCCTCGCAGTCTTTATTTCCCGGATTAATCCGGTACCCATTTAAGGCTGGGTCGACCTGGGAGCCGTTGCGATCTGAAAAACATTTACGCTTCAACTGGGGAATGAACCAAGGACCACTCACATGCTAAGCCAGTGCGCTAACCTCTGCGCTACGCGGCTACCAAACCTGGGTCTTATAGAACATCATAGAAAATATAAAAAAGGATAAACACTGAATCAATATAAAATGGAACCAATACTCGCCATACACCAAGAGGTTGGTTGGTTGGTTGGTTGCTGATCCTGCGGTCCATGGGCTCATGCCCTTTGACCCAATGCCATTGTGTGATATATGCATGTGTTTGTGAGTTGTTGTTTTGTTCCATATAATGTGTTCCATTTATCTGGCCCTGGAGGGAGAAGCATTTTCCTGATGTCATCCAGCGCTGGACATTCAAAAAGGTGGTGGTCAACAGTTTCATATGGATGAGTGCACAGCCGGTACCCTGGAGTGTGTATACACCAAGAGAGATTTTGCGGAGATATGAGCTTATATAACTTGTCCGGTGTGTAAAGGAATTAATCAAAATGCCTAAAGCTACACAAAGTACAAAAATATGACAGATTCGTTGTAACCTATATGCACAATTTTCACTCATTAGACATAAATTTCAAGTGGCTTTGTGAAAAAACGGGGGGAAGGGGGAGAGGAGAGTTTGACATGGAGGAGTGATAATTGATAAAAGTTGACGTCGACAATACAGTTTGTACACACAAAGTAAATTGTCCAAAAAGTGGTTGTAAATGTCTGAACAAATTCGTAGGTAATTTGGGATAATTTTTCTGCTTAAAATTGTTGTGGTACTATGATGGGACGCCGCTTTAAAAAAAAAAAAGTATTTCTTTAAGCATGTGGGTGGGGGAGTGTGGGGGGGGGGGGGGCTTTCCAGAATTCTTGATAGTTGTGGACAGGTGTGGAGGTAAAAATATTGGCAAACGTTATTGATGTAATCTATGGACTGTCCCGAAAAAAGTAGGAGGACAAGAATATTGTAGAAAACATAAGTAAAAATATTTTCATTTGAAAATCATTCTACACATTTGGCTTTATTATTATGAATGTATAGTTCAATTTTCTCGAATTAATTTCTGCTTCCCCCCCCCCCTCTCCACAAATGTTTGCTTCCAAAACAAAACTAGTTATGCGCTCTCAAACAAGACAAGGAGAATAACATGAGATTCTGTCTCCTTCGTCATCAACCCCAAATGGCCACCGATTAGATTTAAATAACAACAAATCTGCCGCTCTTCTTGAAGTAGCAATCGGGTCAACCTTTGTCAAACATTTTGGCTAATAATAACAGCTGGAATCAACAAATCTAACCGTTGAGATTAACGAAGGGATACTACTGATTGCTGCATGGAGAGGCCAACGCCAAAGTTTTAATTGTTTCAATATTGACTTTTACTGTTGCGTGTGGGGAATGAAGCATAAAATTTTCTCTGTGAAAAATGAAATGACAGATTTTGTTTGTAATGAACAGCAGCAGCCTCTAAGAAAATACACATTAAATAAAACTTAAATATGATCATAAAAGACAAATATGAAAGTAACTTCTGCAGAAGGAAGCTATGCTACGACAGTAAATATGGCAATCAAGTGATAAAACTCTGTGAAACAACGTGATGCTGGAAATGCGAAGGCTGGGGTAACACAGGGCTAAATAAAAATGAACGAAAATAGGTAAATTTGTAAGTGTTACCAATTTTATAACTATAAAATACGATCAACAAGACAGCGACGGACGACGATTCTGTGTATTGTTTGTTTCACGTAAAACTGCTATTTAAGAATTTTTATAATTATTTTCTATATTTACTTAGCTATACTTAACACAAGACAGCACATATGGTATGAGGGAGATATAAATGTGTGCTATGAAACACATCATGGGAAAGAGAAGGATCACAGCTGGAAACGTCCAGCAAGATAAGAGGAGACAGACATAGAATGATGAGCCGAAAGGGCGGACAAGAGAGTGATAATAGCAAGAATGATTTAGTATTTGATTTGATGATAAAATGCATCAAAATAAAGAACATAAACCGCAATGGGTTACTTATTTGAGTTGCGATCTTGCTTGGAGAACAACATACAAAAGAATAGACAATAAGTATGGTACTGTTTTTGTTCATGCGCTAATCATGGATATCTATTTTTTTTTCTAGCAATTTCTTCTGTGAAAAGGGTGTACTTACTATAACATATTTTTCTTTTCAGTATAGCACTTGAGCATCTGCTGTTGGGGTCCAAATAGAAAAACAAAAGTGAAAAAGCTGTGTAAACTATTGTCCCTGTCGCAAGAGGCGACAGAAAATGTTGAAGGATGGGGGTCTGATTGAAGGTTAAAATGTTTCTAGAGTAGTGCTGAACTCGGATATGTCATGCCAAAATGCGCAGAGAAGCTATAAAGCATCACACAACTCATTCCGTTCTCATTAATGCATTCTACTAATCTGTAATTGGATGATGGAGAGTTATCTGAAACGTTTCCTGTCTCAAATGGAGTAAAACAAGGAAGTGTATTAGCACCTACCCTATTTAGCATCATGTTCTCTGCTATGGAGGATGATGTTGTCAGAGATCTAGAACTGGGAGTAAACATCACCTATCGCATAGACGGAAAATTGTTCAACCTTCGACGGCTCCGAGCAAAAACCAAAGTTAAATCACACACAATCAGAGATTTTTTATTTGCTGATGACTGTGCCCTAAATTCCAACACTGAGACTGATCTACAATGTATTATAGACAGATTCTCCAAAGCATTACCAGCTTTGGGCTTACCATTAACACAGAGAAAATAGAAGTCATGTTACTTTACAAAAGCTATCTCGAGCACAGCACACAGGTAAATAGTGCAGCACCGAAAGTTGTGAATAGATTCACATATCTAGTCAGTTCGTTATCACAAAATGCCAACATGTATGAGGAAGTGTATACAAGGATAGCCAAAACAAGCAGTACTTTCGGCAGATTGTACGCAAATGTTTGACGTAATAATGGCATAAACCTATAGACTAAGCTGAAAGTTTACAAAGCACTGGTACTTCCAGTGCTGTTATGTGCTAGTGAAACATCGATTGCGTGTAGATGTCATGTGAAAAAACTCAATCATTTTCACACAAATTGTCTCAGAAAAGTTATGAACATCAGATGGCAAGACAAGATTCAAGATACCACTGACCTTGATAGAGCTGGTATCCCCAACATTGACACGATCCTGATGCAGACACAGATTCGTTGGGCAGGTCATTTAGTGCGTATGCCAGATCATCGTCTGCCAAAGATACTTCTCTATGGTGAGATGGAGAAGAGCACACGATCTCAAGGTGGCCAAAAGAAGCGCTACAAGGACTCGTTAAAGAACTCACTGAAAGCCTTTGAAATAGACAACGATACATGGGAAGAACTTGCAAAAAATAGATCTACATGGCGTTCTAAAATAAAAAAGAGCGCATCATCTTGTGAAAAGAGGAGAAATGCAGCAGCTCAAAAGCGGAGAGTAGCTAGAAAGTCACGGATAGACCAAGATCCGTCTACTGTCGTCATTCCATGTCCGAACTGTCCAAGGACATTTACAGCTCGAATAATGCTCATTAGCCATCTACGAACTCATAATCAAGAAGATAACTCAAATTGAATTTTCAAAAGTGGATGTAACAAATGGTCATCATCACCTGTGATGGATGAACAACAACAAAGCAATTGAACAAATGAAAATGTTGTGATTTTTACATCGAGCAATCTTGCGAAGTGTGCATACAACTGTATCTTTCGGAAATCTTACAAGGTGTACATACAAATGTGACAGTAAGTAATCTTGCAAAGTGCACATACAATTGTGACATTAAACAACATCGCAAAGTGTGTTTTCAATATATATATATATATATATATATATATATATATATATATAGAGAGAGAGAGAGAGAGAAGTCTGTGAAACAACAAACCTGTCAGTCCTTCAAGATGCAAAGTCTGTACCAATACTTTTAGGAGCCATCTATTATTCAGTCGACCTCACGACCATATGTTCGTCTGATGTAATAGACTTGCTCTCTAGAAATCCTTGATGACATCGGAAGTGACCATATACCAATCATCACTACATAAATTTATACACGCCAAAGCATATTTTAAACGGAAATCTTGCTGGAATTTTGGCAAGGTAGATTGAAAACTATTCCAAGAAACTTCTGATTTCCTGCTGTGTAATATCAATATCAATGACGTATAAACAATTACTGCTGAGTTGAAAAAAACTATCCTCTATTCAGCACCAAGCTACCCAAGGGGTAGTAGGAAATCTTATAAAGCATTCAACAATAAAGAAATGCAAACCAGAAAACCAGACTAACATCATGATGAATGGACATAAGCTTGAGGTGGTGAATACCTTCAAATACCTAGGATTCAGTATATGCAGTGATGAAAAATGCAAAGCAGAACTAAAAATAAGGCTGGAGATGGCTTTAGCCTCCTTGTCAAGGCTAACGCTGAATTCGAAAAGCAACATCAGTGTTGGAGTGAAAGTTAAACTGTGTAAGTCGCTTGTGCTTTCTGTTGTGCTGTATGGTTGTGAGAGATGGTCACTTACTGCGGACATGAAGAGAAGATTACAGGCTTTCGAGTACAAATGCTACAGACAAATTCTACGAATTTCCTATAAGGAACATAAGACCAATGTGTACTTAAGAAATAAAGTAGAGATGCGTGCAGGTGTTCAGGAACCATTGCTTTCAATAGTGACACGACGGAAACTGGCATGGTTTAGACATGTATGTAGGCATGGTTCCTTGTCAAAAACAATACTTCAGGGAACTGTCGAAGTGGGAAGAAGCAGAGGAGGGCAAATAAAGGCATGGACAGACAACATCAAGGAATGGACAGGACAAAATATTTCCACACTCAACCGCATCGCTGAGGATATAATTAACAGAAGGACTCTTAGTGCTGAAGCATCCAATGCGGTATTCCTACGACCCTGAAGGGTTACGGGTTTATTGATTGATGAGTGAAAGAAGTGCAAGCTGCAATCCTTGAGAGGAAATAGCAAGAGAAACTTTGAAATCGCAACTTCACAAGAAGAAAATCTCCTGTACAATAAAACATGTAAAATAAAACTAATATAAATAACATAAGTAAAACATGTATAAGAAAACAAATGATACCACCACTTTTTCAAGTTCCGTAGGAACAATATCAAAATCTCACTATGAGAACAACCATAAACAAAACCTGCACAATGAGAGAGCTGAATACTCTCCAAATCACAACAACAGCATGCAGCATGATTGAAGGTATATACCACAGAGACGAGTGGATACATGTATGTACTGATAGATCAGCAATCACTGCTGTGAAGAACGGAAAATTTTTGAAGGGTATATAAAATAGAAAGAAAAAGATAAAGAATCCACGTGTTCATCAACTGGAATTTTCTTCTCTAACTACTCTTCGGAAGTGCATGCTCTAGCATAAGCCAATGTCAACAGGTGGTGTTTGTTACTGATGTAATATCTATCCTACAAGTTCTTAGCAGTGATTAAACAGTCAAACCAGAAGGGAACCATGCTATCTGTGAGCATCCAAAGGATTGCAGTACTAGAATGGCTAACATTCGACTCTGGCATACCATAAAATGGAAGGACATATATGCTAACAAAAGATGAGCAACATGGGAAAAAGAAACCAAGTAAACCATATACCAGGAAAAGAGGGCCTTCATCAAAGCTATAAAAAAATTCTACCACCTAAAAGACAACTATCATTTTCTCGACAGAGATGATGAAGTTACTATCAGAACAGGCCGCGATGACTGAACATCCCCGTATATGAACTAAGACTGGTTCCATCACCTCTGATACCATTAGATTATTGCACTGATCCTTTCACTGACTTTTATCACTACCATTAGGTTATTGTACTTATCTGTTCACTGACTTTCATCACTACCATTAGGTTATTGTCCTTATCTGTTCACTGACTTTTATCACTACCATTAGGTTATTGTCCTTATCTGTTCACTGACTTTCATCACTACCATTAGGTTATCGCCCTTATCTGTTCACTGGCTTCCATCAATAAAGTTATAGTTTTACCCTGATCTGTTCACCTGGTTGCAGTAATATCTTTAGATTATTGCTCTGAAACACATTTCGTTTATTGTTCACTGACATCCGTCAAAACCTTTTGATTAAATCCCTCTACTGTTCATGCGTTTTTCATATTCTTGTGTTTCTTATTCTTCAGCGTTCATTCTTAAACTCCCGCTGGATCATTCTTGCATCGGGACAGTCGTCTTACTAGATTTCCAGAAAGATGTAGTCCAGAAAATGGAAATGGTTTGTGTCGCCGTTTTATTTGCGCCAATGATCCGACACATCCATCTTCGGCGATGTATTTGTGTGCACGCCAGCCCCACTCCAGAAAAGTCTTGCGCACGGATCCCAATAGCGTCACTTATTTTATGTAATGCGACTGATCATTGGTCACCTTGCGTATACTGTTTGTCGCCAACCAATGAAAGCAGTGAAAAAAGTAGAAGCCGCATAGATAAATTACGATACTTTGAAACTGCGCGCAGGATTAATAGGATTCAGGACTTGTTTACACATGCACATATCTTATATTCTTCCAATGATCTTTCTTGTTAGTGTACATTTCAAGATCATATTTCTTCCAAGCGACACGATTGGCTGTGAATTAGCGCATGTTAATAAATGGGCGGATCTAATTAAATCAACACTACCTTCAAAAATTCCCATCACAATTTTTACCTACGCCAAACTTCAAAACACTAATTCTACCTTAAACTCTCATCAGAGGTATCAAGGTATTTGATCTACATTTTATCTACTCAACTTTCTTAAGTTAGGAACTTCGTGAAATAAATATACCCACAAAAAGTAGATGAGGGTGGGCATAAACTTAGAACTGAAATTAGACAAAAGAAAACGTCTGGAAGAATCAGACAATGAGACGCCACGAAGACAAATTCAAGCTGTGGAATTCCCCGTTTCCATATAACCTTCTGGCGGCAACATTACCGCGTTTACCATGAACCGAGAACTGTGTATCTATCCTCACATCTTCGTCATTTGGACTTTTCAATCATTCTTCTTCGGATTACGGAGAAAAAAATCTGCGTACCACACAATCATGTTTCCACTAGAAGACCTACATACAAGTCTCATAGATAGAGAATTCTCATTTCACGGTTCCAGCATCTCACCAAACCAGCTCCCGCCCTTAATTTTCAGATTATATCTACTTCTGTGTGATTATGTTGCAAAGCTTCCATATATCATGCAACACTTGAAATGTTGAATTTTTGTAGTTTGTGTATATGGACGTGAGTTAAAACATGTATTTTTATAATTTGAATTACGGACACACATGAGTTGATGGGTCATTACGAGATCCCGGAACAGCAACACTTTAACGTGTAGTACATAACAAGGACAATGAGCAGTGTTGAGAATGTGATTGAAATTTTGAGTTTTGTGGTTTTTGTAAATGGACTTGAGTTAAAACGTGTATTTTTGTATATGGACGTGAGTTAAAACATGTATTTTTGTATATGGACGTGAGTTAAAACATATATTTTTTGTACATGGACAAGTTAAAACATTGCATATGGACATGAGTTTAAACATGTATGTTGTGTATATGGATGTGAGTTAAAACATATATTATTTGTATATGGACGTGAGTTAAAACATGTATTTTTACAATTTGAACTACGGAAACACATGAGTTGATGGGTCACTACGAGATCCAGGAATAGCAACACTTTAACAGGTAGTACATAACAAGTACAATGAACAGTGTTGAGAATGTGATTGGCTACTGCATACCATACAATGGTGAATATAATTAAAAACGTGATGTGCCTGACCGATAGTCACGTTTATCGCAACCTGTCTTCCATGTCTTTACAGCAATGCATTTTGGTATTTAAAGTACATACTGTTAAGGAGGGAGGGGGAAAAGGATGGTGGGGGGGGGGGGGTTCTCATAAATTTTGTCAGCGCGTTCTTGATCATGTTGAACCCTCCGCTCAACTGTTAACAACTGTAAAAATATCAGGGTCCGCCTAATTATGAGGGGAAAAAAATAACCTCACATCACCTAAAATGATTTTTGATACATAAAATAGATGTTTCTATTCATATTTTAAGAAAAAATGTTTTAGAATTCAATACATTAATAAGTATATAATAAAACATTATTGCTGACTTCAACCTTAGTCAAAATCCGTCCAAAACCTCTTGTCAAAAAATTGTCAAACTCTAAACAACACCCCCCCCCCCAATATTGTTGACGTAATATATGAACAGACCTTTAGCAGGTATAAGCTTCTAATTCTTCTTCAATCCAGAGAATGAAATTCGCTGTGTAATATTTTACGGCTTGACTGCGATGTCTGCGCCTTTCGGTCTGATAAATCAGATCTCAGCTCCACTTCTGGGTCACATTGATCTTCTATGAGATAGCACAGAGAACCCTAGACTGAAATCCTTCTTAGTCGCCTTTTACATCATATGTGATATGTAATAGTGTCGCTATTTTCTTTCTAAACTTTCAGACCCCAGAAAAACACAATCTAAAGAACAAATACAAAAGTGGAAACAAAGACAGGTACACCAACTAAAATTAAAACAACAAAATTATTCAATTTAAAAATATCAGATTATAGACATATGGAAACAGTGGAGACAACAGATTAAATGATTTTCACATGCTTCCAAAGTACCTTCAGATAATGCACCTCAAAAAAACATCGCTATATAGACACGATAGATACACAGTCAGGGGCAGACCATGCAAAAGATGTATTAAAGAAATAAAAGAGTCAAAGAAAAAAAACATATATCGAGTACCAAAAGACCGTCTGCAGAGATCTCTTCTACCCCTGATGCTGCATTGCATAAAGGGGTATAAAGCAAACAAAAGAAAACAGCGAAATTCTAGTCCTGCAATATTATAAACTGAGTAAATCTCTTTACAGCAAATCTTTTTGTTTTCTTTAGGCTTCATATTTAAACTTCAACTGTTTCTCTATTGTAGTCAGTGCAGGATTTACCTATAAGCTAAACAAGCTATAGTTTAGAGCCCCCACTTTCTTGGGGGCCCGTCAAAATTTTATATTTCACTATCTATATATTCTTAATCCTTAAAGGGCCCCATATCTCAAATAGCTTAGGGCGGTATCAAGTCTAAATCCTACCCTGATTGTAGTAGATCTATGGTGCCACCATATTTCCAGCAGGATATGGTCCAGAGATGGAATATGCGTTGTGTCGCAGCTGTGGTAACTATCGCGTTCAGTATCTTTAGCACTTACACTAAGCGGCGAACGTCAGTATCCATATTTCCACTATATCATTAGCAGCCTATGCACGTACCTGTGCCCGTATTAGCTGGTCACAAATTTCAGACACAGCCTGTCAAATTTGCTTGATCTTTTATGAACATTGCCTGCGTCGCTATCGGCATAGCTAGAGAAGCCCACAGAAAATATATTTTGGCCACTATAAACTGTCACAAATCGTTTCATTCAGTTTTCAGAAATCGGATGTGCCTAGCACATGTTACCCTTTTTGATCAATGTATCACCTCTAATGTAAATTAGCAACAGAACACAACGTCGTTTTCTGGCTCACGTCGCACAAAAAACGTCAATTGCTTATTTGTGATTGAGTGTCACACTGAAGCCGAAAATGCGCAGATATCGCAGCACAACTGTATAACATGATACAACGCATTCTGTTTTCCGGATTACGTTCTGCTAATTTGCAGAAGTTTGAGAACGAACCAAGAAGAAGAAGAACAAATGCATGCGTAGAATTGAAAGTACTGAAATGTTTTGACACGGCAGTAATGGAAACTGATGAAAAGATATAGAAACGGAACAGAGATTTATCCATTCAGACCTTTTTAATGCCCAATATTTAAGAAAGACGAATGTGGACACATATAAATCAGCAACAAAAGATACAGCAAATGGCGACAGTGGATATACATTATGTTTCCAGACATCGCATACAAGCAATCCATTGTCACAAAAAATAAAATTCACACTTTTCAGGGCAGAGACACCTGCCATATTCACAGCTTTTCATATTCTTAATAATCCAGAGTGCATACCCAAAAATATCGTCAATTATTCAAAATGAGTTTTACAAGCCTTCCAAGATACCAAATGTGACAAACTAATTCATATCAGACAAAACATCTCCAAATTGTATAAGAAAACCGCACTAGTATTGACAAGTGATACCAACTCATTGTGACAACGACGAAAAAGCAGACACTTTGACAAAAAACGTTAGGTAATTTCTCTCAGTACCAAGCATCCCAAAGTTTCATGGAAGTTAATTCTCTGCTACAAGATTCTATGGACTTCAGTGAAGAGAACTGAACGGAAACTACAAACCTGAGCAAGACAACAGGAAGAAATTGAGCAGAAACGAACAAGTTGCGATATTTCGACTGAGAACAGTAACTGTAGACTAAACAACACTTACATTACGTCGGCAAGAGCGGCTCTGCGATCTGCATCTAGGAAGCAACAACATAGACACCAGAATACATACTACAGGAGTTTTCCGTCTTTGCTGCTCACAAAACATAGACGTCTCTGCAATACAATTTGTTATGAACCTAAACCATACCGCTCTGTATATGACCAAAACTTTGACATCTGACTGGATGTATAATAATTCATCTCTGAAGAAGAAAACACTAGTAGATGTAGAGCTCAAAAGATGCGCACTAAATGCATGAGATATACATAAATAAAACTAACGGAAAGCACTGTAGAGATAGGCATTATTCGGAAACCTATAAGGAAATTGGAAAAGAGGGAATACCGAGAAGTATCTGAAAAATGGAATTGGAAACATGAAAAAAAATTATAAGAAATAGTTCTTATAATAAGAAATATAAGAAAACGATAGGGCAGGATAACATAGACTTGTTACGGGCTAATGTAGTGTCATGGGGAGTTGTAAAGTGAAGAGATAAATAGAATAGAATGCAAAAAGTATCTAAAGGAAAAATGATGACTATGTGGTGCTAACACAAAGTAAAATGTCGATTTGGTAGTTGATAGAGACATATGTCACAACAACAGCAATTTTTGACATGTCGAACAATCTAAATTAAAGTAACAAAATACCAGTAGATTTGTCAGTAAAAATATTTAGGAGTTCCGGATTTTGGGAATAAAGCGATACTTTGTCCACCCCTTTGCTGCAACGATTTACTACAACACATGAATGCTTGATCTAGAGACAACACTTCCTCAAGACATGTTACTCAAATTGAAGTAGTCAAAATAATTGTCGCTACATGTTGAAATAATTTTCATAATCTGACATTTTCTGCAAAATTTCACATTCTCTATAAGCAAGGAAAAATATGTCTAAGAATCTCGATAAGTTGTCCGTAGTCAAAGTAAACGCTTCAATACATAAAGTAATAGTAGACATCTTACAAGTCAAAAGTTAATATTTGAAAATGAAGTTTTCCCTCGAATGATGGCGACACTATGTCCAGCCTGGAGTCGAGGTTTTGTAGTCAAGAGTAGGTGTCTGTCTGTAAGAGCCAATCACTATAGGAACAAATGTAATGAAGTGTCCGATTCTGATGGAGTTGTGTAGAGAACAAGTATGAAGATCCATTCTTTCTTGCAGACAAAACGGACATTGGAATGTGGAATCTTTTCTTGCGCTATTTTTTAACTTGGTCTCGCTACTTCCAATCACGAAGATTGTATGTCTCTCTGTTATTGGTACTTTTGGAATTGGTAGTATTGGCTTAGCTATAATATTTCTCTCTCTACCTCTTTACTCTCTCTCTCTCTTTCTCTCTTTCTCTCTTTCTCTGGTAATGGCTTTAATAACCAACGTAGAGATTGCCTTTGCGAAAGTGTCTATTATCACCGTGTAAATACTTCGACTTTGCGACATTGCCAGCAGAACATTCGTATGGTCATCTTCTCATACTGACCGCTGAAATAACGTGGTGGTCTTGCCCGGCACGTGCCCCCAAATTTCATTTTGGGAATAAGGGGTTAATGGCATCAACTTCTGACTAGTTTCCTCGGTGAAGATAGTAAAAATATCTCTGATTTTTGCGAGTTTATTGTGATTATGATTTGTAATAACATTAGGACGATTCTTTCAGCAAGAAATGATAATTTAAAAAGTAATAAAATGGAAACTATCTGAGAACTAAGATTTCTTCTTCAATAATTGTAGTCCTTACTGGCAGGGGCGATCACATCTGCTTGCAGTTTACTGCATATCACTGTTTAGGACGTGTCAATTATTGCCTTTGCAAATTTATTTGAGAAATAACGCAAGAAACATTGTGTCATGAGGGAGTGAAGTAAATGCTTCTAGTGAATAAGTGGAATGCAATAACGACTTAGAAAGCATTTATTTAGAACTTCAGAAAACGGACTACCACTACAAACATTAAATTGGTATCAGATGGTAAAATAAAACAGAGGAAGACCAAGAGTGACTCTCGAAGAATAATCATCAAAGAGTGTAGGATTAAAGGTCTCAATAACATGCAAGAATTACACACAATAATATCGCATCTCTCGAACTGTAGAGATATGGTTTCTGCCCTGTGCATTGCGTTCGGCGCTGTATGAATATTAATAGAATACGGCTTCAACTTAAGAGATAACAAACATATATAAACACTTTATGGTAACATACACGCATAACTATTTCCGTCTCTCTCACTTTCTTTTCTTTTCTGTCATCTTAAATAAAAAGATTCATTTTCATGTAGAATTTAGCAGTTTAGATTTAATTATATTTAGGCATGACATTTATGGCAATGAATGCCACAATATGCTTTGGTATCAATCATCAGTAGCATGTGCGAACTACGACAGTGTAATGTTTGAGTTAATCTGTCGCTCACGGGAGAAACTTTATGTGGTCGACATAGTTGCCAATAAAACATAGTTCTTCTTTGTCTGGTTCATTCTCAATTTCCTGCAGATTATCATGACATAGTCCAGTGAAAGAAATGCATTTTCCAAGGTTACAGCTTGGTTGAAAAATGCCTTTTTCCCTGGCACTTTCGACCGTAGCATGGTTTCTTGATCACTTTTACCCTCAATGGTGTGAGAGAGCCAATACAACCTATTATATAAGATTACGCAGTTCTTTAGTAGAGAAATGTACAAGGCAAAAAACTATCCAATGAAAGTAAGGTTAAAGGGATACAGTCGTGGAAAATTACAAAGACGCCGCAGGCAGTACACAAAGCGAAAGAACTTGCACCTAATATACCAAATCTAAGACATGCATATATCACAATTCAAAAGACTACTAGCACATATATCAGATCTAAGACATAATATTTCAAAACTGTAACCACTAGTAGTACATTTTCATTAAGGAGAAGAAAATGATTTCCATAGTTGATCTGCAATATACCAGAAACCATAACAGAGGCCAATCAAACAGATCAAGAGAAGAGACAAACAGCTACAAACTATATCCAAAACAAATATCCAGATTCAGAATGGACCAATGTGAATATGGATCAATCTGCAACAAAGGCTATTAAAGCGGAGGAGGAGGGGTATACAAATATTTTTTTTTTAATAGCAAAGAAATGCAGGCATGAATAGTAAAGAAAATTTATTTAAAAAGTTCATAGCAAAAGCACTAAAAATAGTTGTAAAAAATCTTCCTTTATAAAACACAGAATATACAAGCAACAATACAAGAGTAATGTTTCTTAGTCTATGTATCAGTTATAATAACACTAAGGAACCGCAAAAACGGTGTTCCAGAAAGACTGTTTGAGACACTGATGAAAATTAGTAATAATTTCACTGACATCAAAGTACAGTAGATTCCAGCCCACTGGAGTATATATCTTGCATACACTAGAATGAAGATGTAGATACATTGGCCAAAGAGGGAGCAATCAAATGACACATTGAGGATTGTGCTTAATGAGATGAAATAAAGTTTATAATAAAATACAGCGACAGGAAAATCTGTCTAAGATAACATCGACAAAATCATTCAAGAGTTACGTACTACCCACTGCCAAGAAGAGATCGGGTTACAATCTTGCGACTTAGAACTGGAAATTGTAGACTGAACTATCACAAATACAATGTATTAAAACCTTACGCCAAAAAAATATGTGACCATGTGGTAAAGACAAGCAGACAGTATACTATATGCCCACGACTGCCGTATTCATGAACGAAGTATAGCAGATATGTGTTGCTTCTTAACCAACGTTATTGAAAAACTATATGTCGATAAAACAAGCTTGAGAAAGACAACCATCTATATAAGAGAGATCAATGTGGTTCTATGAATAAAGAAGAATGATCAAAAATTCCACCCTCACAGTCGCATTAGTCACGTTTTACGACATATATGCGAGTCAACAACAATTTTGCTATTATTTACTCCCCTTACGGGTCCCAGCATCACAAAGACATAAAGCAGATACGAGTTATGTAATAGTTAGGTCGAAAATTACTATTTCCACTAAATATGATAAAATGAATAAAATGACAACTGGCAAAGTGAAAACAGGACCTAGAATAGGTATTGATAACAATGAAGTAACACATTTCTAATAACTACCAGCTAACATTAACAGTACAGGAGACTGCGAATTCGAGATCAGGAGGAGAACAGCAATAGCGGTGTCCAAATTAAAACGAATGAAAAAAACTGTGTCATGGGGCAAACACGGGAAATATGATTTGTTTGTTAAATACATGTTGTTCCCAGCGTCGACCTACGGCTGCGAAACATGGACATTAAATAAAATTATAGCCAAGAGAATAGAGGCTTTCAAAATGATGTGCTAAAGAGTCCTGAGAGTACCATGGACAGCAGGAAAGACCAAACAAGACATGCTAAGAAAAATCAAAGTTTAAGAAGGCTGGCTTTTAGACACCATATTAAGAAGGAAGTTACGTTTTTTCTGTCATGGTTTGTGTAAAAAGACACGACGGCATGGAAAGAGTGTTGTTGGAGGGGTGATAGAAGGTACTACAGGCAGAGGCCGACCAATGTCAATGGACAAGAGATATTCAGGAATGCATGCACATGCCGCTAGAGGAAGCGGGACAACTTGCCAAATACTTCGGATATTTCCGAAGATTCATAAGGAAGACTACTTTATGAAAAGAATACGTCATACGACACACACTAGTACGAAAATGTGGCAAGGAGTGCATATTTTGGCGACACACAAACAGCTTGTGGTCGTCTATATGCACACACATACACACCATATATGCGTGTGTGTGTGTGTGCGCGCAACACAAACGCAGCCGGTAGAGCTGTAGGTTAGTGTTTATTGCTTATGAACTGGTAATGTTGCACTCCCTACAAAACCGTTTAAACCTGTACGTATAGTTAAATGAATAGTTTCTACATATAGTTCATTTTCATCGCAGAAAGTGAAAAGAAAAGTTATCCCAAACTGTAGATTTCTAATAAAACATGGAAGACTGCAGTCAAAGAATGTCAATTTGGAAAAGTCGCGGTGTGCCGGTAATTTACTCGCCCGCCGCTCATACGACCCATGTTTAAGTTAACTTTTTTGTACTTTGAAATACAAATTAACTTGTTTTTCCAATCCATGTATAAATATATGTGCAGGGCTCATGCTCTAGGAACGGCAGAATAATTGCTTTATCACCCGTGTGTTGCCGGATCCAGAAAGGGGAGCAAAGAATAGCAACACTGTTTACTTCCATGCATTTCGTAAGAGGCGACTAAGGAGGTGATGGGATGGAATTGGCTGTCCCATCCCATTTAGGGTAAGTGACCCAAAGCCATGCTGAAGTCGGATTTGTCAGGCCGAAGGCGCAGATATCCCAGCAATGCTGTAAACCATGATACAACGCATTCCTTTCTCCGGCCTACATGCTGCTAATCTGCAGGAGTTTGAGAACGAACGCAGAAGAAGAAGAAGAAAAAGAAGATGAGTGGCTTTATTGCTACTGAGATAGCGGTAGTCGAAGTTAGACGATTTCTGATTGGCCACTGGCTTTGTAGCTGAACATTTCAGGGAACCTGTTTATATTTTGCACTTATCTTCAGTAAAAGAAACGAACATCGCTAAACATCTTCATTTTCTCTTACTATTAAGACAAATACCACCACTATTTCATTTGAGCACCACTGTTAGATGTAAGATATTCATAAATATATTTTCGTATACAACAAAAAATATCTGACCAATGAATGTAATTGTAGATAAAATAAATATGCTAACTTACCTGGCTTAACTTACCTTCTTTATTACGGAAAGACAGGAAAGTAAAATAGAAATAGTAAAAACAAAACACTTATCAGTTGCCTTTATGTGAGATGTTTGTCGTTGGTTTGATGTGGCTGACGAATAATTACTATGGATGTGCCACAGAAATGTCCAAATAGTTTGAGAATAAATCCTTCTTATCCCTACGCTTGAAAAGGTTTCAGATAAAAGCTAGAGAGGATACATTAAACATTCTGGAAACTTCCATTAGTATAGTCCATAGAGTCAGTGGGATTGCATATCAGGGTCGCTGTCATGATGAAACACATTTGTTAAAAGTCAGTTTGTCGTTAAATATTTCATGTTTCAGTGTAGCCAGAAAGGATAAGATAAAATCCATAGCTTGAAGAATAATATTGAAGTTGCCTTCACATTTTTATATTCTTATATTGTGTTAGTCTCTTCTTCTTCTTCTGCGTTCGTTCTTAAACGAATGTAATCCAGATAACGGATACGATGTGCTATGATTTACAGCTCAGCTGGTATATCTGCGCCTTTTGGTTTGACACATTCACCTTCAGTAAAGCTTCTACGTTACTGACTCTATATGGGATGGCATAATTAACTTCACCTCAAAACCTCTATAATGGCCTTTTACGACATACAAAGTAGGTAAACAGTGTTGATATTCTTTGCTCCGCTGTGAGCACTGGCAGCCCACGGGGGGTGGGGGGATAAAGTTGAATTATTTGCTCCTGAATTCAAGATAACGTCCACTAAGGTGATCATGTTTTTCTACTTTGTATTGTCCATAGTTCTTGTCTTTTAGATTATTTATCATTATTTCTCAAGGTCCTTTGACACTTTCATAAGTTTATTGTATGCATATCTGTGAACCTGTTGAGACTGAAAACCGTAAGAAAAGTTATGGAAAAGTTAATTAAGCATGAAAAACCGTAAAACCACACACAACGGTGAGGGGGGCTCCATACGCGCACAAAAAAAAAAGGCATTCTGGTTTTTTGTTATTTTTACGGGTAGTTTGCCTTTGTTTAACATAGACAGTCATAGTGTTGGAAAATTATAGAGCACAAAGACTATGCCTATGTACCTTTAATACGATAAAAATAAATATGATGAAAAAAATTAATACAGATAATGGATGCTTAGATTCGTTTGAAACTATAACAACTTGTTGGAGTGCTCTATATAGCGTTCGACAATAATTTCAACTATCCATGAATAGCGCACATCAGCGGAGATCGTACAACTATGACCGGCTAAGATCATGCATCTATGACCGGCAGTAATCATGCATCTATGACCGGCAGAGATCGTGCAACTATGACCGGCGGAGAAGAGAACGTACATCGGCTATCGGCGGAGGTCGTACAACTATGACCGGCATTGATCATGCATCTATAACCGGCAGGGATCGTGCATCTATGAACAGCGAAGATCGTGCATCTGTGAATAGCGGAGACTGTGCATCTATGTATAGCGGAGATTGTGCATCGGCTATCGGCGGAGACCGTACAAATATGACTCGTGGAGATTGTGCATCTGTTATCGGAAGGGATCGTGCATCTATAGCAGCGACGGCCTCATTTTCAGTCAGCGGCATCATTTTCTCATTTTCCGTTTGGAATTCCTAAAAAGAAACATAACGTGACAATAAAATATTGGTTTAAGATAAGTCTCAAGATCAGATTTCGGCCTACATAAACAAATAACATGCTATTATTTAACTATAGGCCTACCTACACTACCTAGGTCTAGGGGGCAAACAAAAACATACAATATAAATTAAACGATGTATATAGTAGGCCTAGAACAGAATAGATGTGTAAGTGTTACTAGTATTTGTGTACTGTAGATACACTGGGTAACACTGTAAATGCACGTGGACAAAAATTCCCTAAGTTCGGTATAAAGAAAACGTTCCCAGCACAGAGAATAATTAAAGTACTGGTAGTGTGTTAAAAGCATTGTTTCCAACAATACTTCGCCCCAAGACCAGATCGAATAAACCCCGCATACGACACTATTGCACACAAATCACTGTTGCCACTAAAATATATACAAAAATATCAGTGTCACCACTAAATTTAGTAAAAAAAAAAACCCAAAACGTACATAACTGCAGAAATTCACATAAAAACCCGTAAATGCCGGTGTATGCCCGTAAAACCGTACAGCTTGGAAGAAACCGTAAAAATTACGGGAATTTACGGGCAGTTGACAGGTAAGATTTTATGTGTCCCCATTGATCGAAAGCGCACTTTTTCTTTTTTTAAAACAGCAACTGCTTATTGATTATGATCTATCTTAGTATTATTGGCTGCGTTCGTTTTTATTTAACCACGAAGATTTTCTTCGCTGGTTTATCTATTGGAGCTAAGTATATAATTTTTGCAAGCATTTTTTGGGTTGTCAGTCGAGATAAATTTTATTTATGTGCAAGAAACCACTTGTGTATTGGCTCTATGTGAGTCTATGGTCACATTGTATCCCTCAAGTGTTGGATATTGTTTTGTTCACGGAACTATGTTTTACAAGAAAAGCATCAACTTTGTTCTTATGCACCCCTCCTTTTACGTAAAGTCGGAGATGTTCAACTGAGTATGAAACAAACTTAGCAATCTAAGAACTAATTAAGATAGTTGCAGCATTCATCTCTTTCATAGCTCTTTCCTGTGAGACTCAGAGCCTGTCTACATACGGTCTGTCACACTCTCGGAAGTCTATAATCCAATTGTATAGGGTCATTTATAAATTACATCAACACTTTTCTAAAACCAATTTCTAGTTTTTTCATCCTTTGTCAACAACTGTCCAGAAATTATGATGTTTAGTTATGACAAAAAACGTCTATACCTACCCTTTAAAGAAAATGGAGAGAAAAAGCAGGAAATAACTACATGGTTTATATCACATTCTTAAAATGTGTCAAATATATACATGAAACTAACATTATTACATATGATAGAAAAAATCGCTCACTTACTCTTGTTTATAAAGTAAATGTGTTCGTAGATCACTTAGAACTATTACTTGAAGCTACAGAGTAACGTGCTATGATTGGTATTCTAGACAGTATGACCCTACCTTGAGAGAAGTTGAGATATATGTTCCGGTGTACGAGTGGTAAACATGTCTAGTGCAAGTAGGAGTGATATCTTCTTCAGAAACTAGTGATTCATTAAAACAGTACTGGTGGACATCAATTGAGATCATAGTCTGCAAATTAGCTTGATTGACAGGAAATTGGTGGAATGATACATAGGCCGGACAATTTAGTATTGTCAGTTTACAGCTCTGGATAGTTATCTTTGATGAATGTTCTTAGCAATGTAAAATATCGTTCATGGTTTTACTTAGGAAAACTGAACCCCTTTGCCTTTTTTTTTATTAAGTATATGTAATTAGAAGTCAAACTATTTCAGTCATACAGTTGATAAAGTATGACAGGAAGGTTTATGAAAAAATATTAATTTGAATTTGAACAGAACAACTGTTGAAATTATTGAAGCACTATTCAAAGTAGTGTTCTAATTAACGGTGACATTTTTTAAAAAGCTCCTGGTTTCCACAAAGTATGTATATTTTCATAAGTGGTATTGTTTATATTCTTGGAGTATATCATGCAAGAGACACTGCAGAACAGCAATTTCAGTTTTGCTGGGAGCTCTCTCTGCAAATTAAACCTGTTGAATATATCTCATTACTGGAAGTGAGAAATAACTTCAAGAGCTTACTTCCAAATTGTATACAAATATGCAAAATATATGGCATGGAAATTAATATCCAGTAAAGCGAAGGACAATGACGAATAGATATTATTACACGACTCTTGTTAATACCTTGGTGAATGAACAAAATCAAGAAGTTAATTCGTTTAAATTCTTAGAGTATTATATGAGTAACAATGAAAGTTCTAAGAAAGAAATCAAGACTAGGATTGAAATGATATTTCTAACACACCATAAATTGAAGATCATATGGAAAAGTAGAATAAATACAGCAGTGAATAGCAACATATATATTATATACATATAAAGTGTCATGCCTGGTAGCACAGGCGATTATTTTTTATTGATCTCTACAAAATTTAAATTCGATCTGCATTACTGTGTATCAACTCTACTGCTTTCTGCAGTATTACAATGTCAAATTATTCAGTATATTCTCTCATCTGTCTTTACTCTCATCAATTTAGTCTGTTGTTTCATTGTTCTCTCATTATTTGGTCATGAAATATTGACTGTTTCTTTCTGACGTTGATTGCCAAGTTCATCATTACATCTTCGCTCTTTTTTCTTGTTATCCATCTCAGCATTCTTCTGCAGATCTACATCACTGTGGTCTTTACTTTCCTACTTATTTATTTATTGTGCATAATATGCTTCCATAGGAAAGACTGAGCATTGTATCAATTAGGGGGTATTGTCTTACTTCTATTGATCTGTTGAGCAGGGTCAAGGCAGTAGAAATGGGGCTGGTTTGATATTTAACCCCCAGCACCCCCCTCGCTCAGCATATCAAAGCATGAGTTTTAGTACTAGAAAATTAGCCAAGAGGCTGGTCAAAAGCAATCTCCTCCCGCTATCAACAGCGATTTCTCATAACAAGTCATTACCAAAATTGTCATTAAAAGGAAGAGTTAACACGCGAATCGCGCGAATTACCTTTTTTTTTTACTTTAGGTAAAAACCTCTCCTACGAGAAACGTATCTACAAATCGCGCAACGAAAACTTGTAAAGTGGTGACGTTGTGTGACCTTTTTTTAAGTAGGTATGTAGCTCTCCCCCTCCTCCCTTTTCACCATCAGAAAAAAAACATTTATGGTCCTATATAAAATATTAAATAGTTAAACAAGAACATACACAATATAATTTTGTAATTCAGCTCCATGCGTCTTTATTCTTTTCTGCAAAAAATGTTCAGTACACTCTCAATGAATGTTAATTCTGTTGAAAGAACACATTATAGTTTTTTCTCAATTGTCAAGGTATTTAAAAATGACAGAAGATTATTATTCATGGAATATCTGAGATATGTTTTGATTCTCTTCAGGGTAGGTAAAAATCACACACAAACACACACACACGCACACACACACACACATAATAGCAGTTCCGAGAAAAACACATCATCATAAATTATTTCTAAGCGTGTTATTGGTCTGAAGCCAGCCAGAGTCTATTAGAACCATTAAATTGCTATTAATAAAACAAAAGTCTTATCTTCTGCAGCGAATGAAAATTGCAGTTTTTAATGAAAACATTTTATACTGCAGACGGTCATGCAGGGGTGATTATTTTTTGGTGTCACGGATAGATAATTTCAACAACAAAAATCAACCATCAATTATCTTTCAGTAATATTATAATCTTCATTTTTGGGTATTTTAGCTTTATTCCCCTGTATGCCTTGCAGCGTCATTGCTTATTACATTTTTGTGTAAATCAATGAAATATGTTTTTATATTTACATATTTACTTGTGATTACAACGTCATACTATAAATGTGTGTGCGCTATTTAAGTTGTTAAATTATGGGCGGAAACTCAAAGCGTTTTGACGTCTATTATCGCCACACCAGCGGTATCTACGACCAGTGGCGTAGCGTGGGTCAATGGCGCCCGGGGCGGAATCATAATTTTCCGCCCTTGTGACATGAAAATAATATGTCAGTGATTGTGAAAGACTGGACGAAATTAAATTTGCCGCCCTCCCGATGATGTCGCACGGGGAGGTCCGCACCTTCGCCCCCGCCTCGCTACGCTACTGTCTACGACCCTGAATTGACTGGTTTCATTGAGTGAAAATATTTCCTTTCTCTGTACATTCTAGTTCATGTTCCTAATGTACTGATTTCCACCTTAGGTTCTCATGGTTGCCATGTAATTATATTGTTAAATCTGTTTTTAACCACTCACTTTGATATTGTATGCACGTCCAATATAAAAGCGAAGTGTATTTAATGAATGCAATAAAGGTTCAATTGGGTCGACAGGAGAAGCTGTTAGCAAGACTGAATTTATGATTTGCTACCTTTTGGTTTTTATTGCAATTGATGTTTCAAGATTGGGGTAAGATAATAATTTTCGTATTTTCCCTTTTAAAAAATCCAATTGCCCCCCTGTGATGCATTCGCTTTCGTTAGGAAACTCAATAGTAGAACACGTGTAACCGGTTAGCGTTGTTTAACTGTGTTTTAGTGTTGAGATAGTAATAGCTATTGTTGATATTTATTGGAAACAAAATCATGTGCAGAGAAAAAAAAATTTCATCATAAATATCAGATACCCTCATGGTTTTTATTCTTGTATAATTGTCTGTATGTTAACTATAATAGAAACTAATTCTGCTAGAACGAGTTCTACAATCTCCTGTTTCAGGTTGAAACAACAGCTGCAACAGTCATTCTACGCCTGTCTCCATTTACAAACGCCATCTTGTTCATGGACAAAATTCCCTAGCTAAAAACACGAATTAATTCACATTCAACTTTTGTCCTGAAAATTATAAAAATTAAAGGTTCTCGGCATCATTAACAACTTATCACACCTCATTCTGCCTGGTCTCAAACATTCATCTTCTTCTGCGTTCGCTCTCAGTGTGCTGCAGATTACCAAGATGTATTCCTGCATACTATAGGCTGAAGTACTGAACGCAGTGTGCCAATGTTTACATGTTTACAGTGTTGACTGCGATATTTGTGTGCATACATCGCAACCAACCTGCAAACAATGGCACAACTCTTTCAGAAGTGCATCCTATTAATCTATGATACTACATCTAAAGTCAAGTATCTTCGTACAATTTTTCCATCAGATGACCGGTTCTCCACTGAGATAAAGTGCATGATAGAAGAAAAACCGAATGTTTGTGACCAGGCAAAATGAGTTGTGATGTGTTGTAAATGATATCTAGATATTTTTGATGATAGAATATAATTTTATGAACGGACTTGGTCTAACGCACTTGCCTTGTCCATCTGTGGTTGTCTTCCAATACATAGCAGTAATAATATTTTCAGGAAATAAGTTAAAGTTTGAAGGCGAATTAATTCGCCATTAATTCGTGTTTCTAACTAGGAAGTTTTGTTCATGAACAAGATGGCGTATGTAAAAGCGGACAGGTGTAGAATGACTGTTGCAGCTGTTGTTTCAACTTGAAACAGGAGAGTGTAGAACTCGTTCTAGCAGAACTAGTTTCCTACTATAGTTAATACACAGACAGTTATACAAGAATAAAATACATTTGGGTATCTGATATTTCTGATGGAAACACATGTTTCACTGCACATTTTGTTTCCAATAAATATCAACAATAGTTATTACGTTCTCATCATTAACACACAGTTAATAACAACGTCAGCCGGTTGCACATTATTCTACTAACGTGTTTCCCGTTGTAGAACACCACGGTTTGGGGGGGGGGGGGGAGAAGGAAATGTAATATTTTTGTGGAAAATTCGAGTTATCAACTGACCCCGATCTTGAAACATTAGTATCAATGTAAGCTAAAAGGCACACACGTTATTATTACAGTCCTTATGCAAATATAATAAATCTAATGAGAGAGGAAGGAAATCATTTGAATAAAAATTGCTAGAAAACTTCAATAAGATCGCAAGATAGACGATGTGTAGTATACACAGGATGGACGATGTGTAGTGTACACAAGATGGACGATGTGTAGTATACACAAGATGGACGATGTGTAGTATACACAAGATGGACGATGTGTAGTATACACAGGATGGACGATGTGTAGTGTACACAAGATGGACGATGTATAGTATACACAAGATGGACGATGTGTAGTATACACAGGATGGACGATGTGTAGTGTACACAAGATGGACGATATGTAGTGTACACAAGATGGACGATGTGTAGTGTACACAAGATGGACGATGTGTAGTATACACAAGATAGACGAATTGTAGTATACACAAGATGGACGATGTGTAGTGTACACAAGATGGACGATGTGTAGTGTACACAAGATGGACGATGTGTAGTATCCACAAGATGGACGATGCGTAGTATACACAAGATGGACGATGCGTAGTATACACAAGATGGACGATGCGTAGTATACACAAGATGGACGATGTGTAGTATACACAAGATGGACGATGTGTAGTATACACAAGATGGACGATGTGTAGTATACACAAGATGGACGATGTGTAGTATACACAAGATGGACGATGTGTAGTATACACAAGATGGACGATGTGTAGTATACACAAGATGGACGATGTGTAGTATACACAAGATGGACGATGTGTAGTATACACAAGATGGACGATGTGTAGTATACACAAGATGGACGATGTGTAGTATACACAAGATGGACGATGTGTAGTATCCACAAGATGGACGATGTGTAGTATACACAAGATGGACGATGTGTAGTATACACAAGACGGACGATGTTTAGTATACACAAGATGGACGATGCGTAGTATACACAAGATGGACGATGTGTAGTATACACAAGATGGACGATGTTTAGTATACACAAGATGGATGATGTGTAGTATACACAAGAAGGACGATGTTTAGTATACAACCATGGCTTACAACAGTAAAAGCCTACATGTAGAATCAAAACAAAGCTTCATATTTATGCGTTATGTTTTCTATCTCATTGATCGACGTTGCCAGGAGACACAAAGTATGCACATAATAACTAACAAACACCACGACAATAACAACAATCATCACGTATGAAGGATTGTTTTGAGTCTGCACGAAACATTGTACTCTCGATAGTGACGGGACACACCAGACAGTTGACGTACACTTTTCCGCATCTCTGCAAAAGAAGATGTTTGAACTACAGAGTAGCAACCAGAATACACGTAGCGCATAAATAATCAAGTATATTCTGATATAACAACCGGATATATTCTGTCAGCTTTCACTCCTATCATCTAATATATATGTAGAGACAATAACAAGACCTATGTCTGAGCACAGAGATGGCAATTCAACAAGGTCGTAGATTCGTTTTTAATTTGAAGGGGAAAATGGGATTTACCTAAACAGAAAAAAAAATAAAAGGTCACTTCCTAGTTCTTGTGGGGAATTCATTCATTTTCCTGAAATATTTGATGACTTTTGGGTGGAAAAGCCATTAAGTTGTTGATCGGAGAGAGAAAGAGAGAGAGAGAGAGAGAGAGAGTGAGAGAGAGAAAGGTACCGGCTTATTTGCTTGCTTTTTAGGACCAAAAGTAGTGTTCAGATGTCCTAAGATTGGGGGAGGGGGCTTGAACACACAAACATACCATGTCCCACCAGCTTGCAATTAACTGTCCTGATCATGTTCTTGTAGCTCGTACTTACTTTCCACTAAAATATATATTAGGTTTTTGAGACATAACATTTGCCAACGATAGAAACAGAAAAATACATCACATTAAATGTCATCCATAAAGCAACATCAAAGTAGTTGAGACGAGCCTGAAGCAAGTCAACATATTCAAATATTTATGCACATTAATAACGTCAGATAGAAGATGTATTACAGAAGTCAAATGTAGAATTGCCCAGGCAAAGACAACATTTCACAAGATGAAGTCAATCCCAAGTAATATATCTGAGTCAATTGAAGCATGAGAGTTTCTGGAAGCTATATTGAACCAATTATGATGTAAGGAAGTGAATCTTTGACACTCAGCAGTACAGTGAAACATTATATTAAGGCAGCAGAGGTGTTGTTTTATAGATGAATGATAAGAACACCATCGACCGATAAAAAGCGCAATGATAGATGTTATTTCAAAAAAGAAAGCTGCTTACCCGCATCAAAGAGTCTACATTTGTGGACACATCATGGGAAGAGGAAAGATGTAACACATTATAACAACAGGCAACTTGAAGGGTTTGAGGGGTATGGGAAGACCAACAGAGGAGATGCTTGAAAACCTAACATTGTGGCTTGGGAGAACATCGATTTCGCCAATGATTGACAGCACACGAAATAGAAGACTTTACAAAGACATGATAACCAGCGTCACACGGCATTCACCTTAAGAAGGTGAAGAGACATTACAAAAGAAGTTATTTATATGAAATGCACACCCCATGTAGTATGGGAAAGTAAGAACAAGATGCTAACCACATTATCTGTAGTATGTTATTAGGAAACAACAAATACGAGTCTAACACTGAACCTCTTTTACACCTTGACTTTATGAAGTGGATTTCACATAATTCTTAAATTGTGTTACTTTTATATTACAGACGAGATATTTCTCTCTTTAGTCGAGTTCATCCGTTGTCATAAACGTTTGCTTTAATTTTTCACCATTCCTTATGGAGGTAGCTTAAAAATTACTTTTTTGATTTTTCATCATCCGTATAAAGTAAGTTTTAAAACTACAATGATTTTTATCACACCGTGTATAGAAAGTTTTACAGTACTACTATAATTGTCCATCATCCGGTATAAATCACGTTTTAAAATTACTGCTTCAATTTTCAACCATCCAAAAATGTAAGTTTTAGAATTACTACTTTCGCCCTTGTGTTGTCGGGACCCGAGAGGGGAGTAAAGAATTGCAATACTGTTTACCTTTCATGCATGTCGTAAGAGGAAACTAAGTATGTTATGAGATTGAGTTGGCTGTTCCATCCTATTTAAAGTCAACATGACCGAAAGTAATGCTAAAGGCAGAAATTTAATGTGTCATGCCGAAAGGCGCAGATATCGAATCCAGACACAACACATTCCGTTCTCTGGACTACATCCTGCTAATCTGGAGGAGTTTGAAAGCGAACGAAGAAAAAGAAGAAAAGTTACTACTTTGAGATTTCACCATCTTGTATAGTATACTTTTTATAATATTTCTTAGAATATTTACAAGAATAAAATAAGCAAGCATTATGACCAACCCACGACTTTAGTGACCTCTTACAATCATACTTATATATCAATTTTACTTTTACTGTCTATCTTTCAACTCAGACAACAAACGGACGTTGTTGATTGAAATAGAACTCCTTTCAGTTGCACATCAATAACGACCATGCAACTCATGAACTAACACAATAAACCGTACATATCATATCACAGTTGTTCATACCAGAATGCAACGGGTAACATAAAGTAAGGATGTAAAAAAGTACTTAACCTACACATGTTACATTTTGTGAATGAGTGATTTTGTATCACTGGCTAATTCTCCGACTTCCATCAGTACTATATCATATTTCCATCAGTGCGTTACGATCCCAGATAACTAATTAAATTTACGCCTATGAATATGATAGACCACCGTTCGTTATTTCATATACAGCTTCCATTTAGTGATGTTATATTATCTTTCGTGCGCATCTCGACGTGTGGACTGTTGGAAGAAGCAATTGTTGTGTGGATATAGTATGTTTTATATAAGCATACATTAAATGTGTTACACTGTTTCATTTGAATAATTATCTGTCTTGTGATGTTTCATAATAATCTGACTGTGTGGGGTTACATATGTTTGTGTTTTACAAACAGGAGACACAGGAGCAGAAGTTATATATACATACTCGCCCTTGTGTTGTCGGGCCCGAAAGGGGAGCAAAGAGTAGCAATACTGTATCTTATATTCATGTCGTACGAGACGACTAAGGAGGTTATGGGATGGAGTTGGCTGTCCCATCCCATATAGGGTCAGTGACCCATAGCCATGCTGAAGTCGGATGTGTCAGGCTGAAAGGCGCGAATATCGCAGCAATACTGTAAACCATGACACAACGCATTCCGTTCTCCGTACTACATGCTGCTGATCTGCATGAGTTTGAGAACTAACACAGAAGAAGAAGAATATACATACCAACAAATATTTGAAACATAGGTTCCCAAAGTGGTCTATATTGACCCACAAGGGTCGATTTTGACTTATCTATGTCGGCACACACAAAAACTGGGAAAGCATGACATGTAATCATTTCATTAACAATATTAATAAAATTTGTTACATGACCTTCTTTTATTAGAATTGCTCACTCTACACATACACATACACATACACATACACATACACACAGAAGCCACACACACATTTACAGTGAACAACACAATATCAGGTGTCAAGAAAAACACATGTGACGTTAATATGTTTAAGAAATTTCACTATTGGGACATGCATGGAGGTCTATTGAAAACATAGACACCGTCAAGTGGTCTACGGAGTACACAAGTTTAGGATTCGATGATTTCAAGGAGTCCATGCGATTGGATGTAAGTATACAGAATGGCAAACATTCCTACTACATGCACAGGTTCCTCCTCTGAGTAGGACACTTTTTACACATTCCAACTACATACACAGACTCCTCTGAGTAGGGCATTTTTTTGCACATTCCTACTACATACATAGGCTTCACCACTAATTAGGACATTTTTTACACGTTTCTAATGTATACATAGATTCATCCTCTGAGTATGATATTTTTTCTCAGGCACCTTGCGTATACAATGAGAGAGTCTTCTAAGTATGAAAGATAGCTCTTGAGAACCTCCAACCCCCAATGCACATAGGAAATAAAAGCTTCAACGTTCGTAATTTTAGAAATATGTTTATTCTTCATTTATTTTTAGTAGCATTACTGCCACTGCCAACACCACTACTGCTACTACTACCACCAACACCACCACCACCACTACTAATACTGCTACCACCACCACCAACACCACTACTACTACTACTACTACTATTACTACTACTACTACTACTACTGCTACTACCATCAACACTACTATTACTTCTACTATTCTTCTGCGTTCACTCTCAAATAATCTGCCCGAGTATTCGTTTGATTTGAGTCAGAGAACGTGAGCTACATTGTGCTGCTACTTTTATAGCAGAACTTTTATCAGTACCTCTTGCGGTGATGTACGATGTAAATAATATGTACCTCTTGCGGTGATGTACGATGTAAATAATATGTACCTCTTGCGGTGATGTACGATGTAAATAATATGTACCTCTTGCGGTGATGTACGATGTAAATAATATGTACCTCTTGCGGTGATGTACGATGTAAATAATATGTACCTCTTGCGGTGATGTACGATGTAAATAATATGTACCTCTTGCGGTGATGTACGATGTAAATAATATGTACCTCTTGCGGTGATGTACGATGTAAATAATATGTACCTCTTGCGGTGATGTACAATGTAAATAATATGTGCCTCTTGCGGTGATGTACGATGTAAATAATATGTGCCTCTTGCGGTGATGTACGATGTAAATAAAATGTGCCTCTTGCGGTGATGTACGATGTAAATAATATGTACCTCTTGCGGTGATGTACGATGTAAATAATATGTACCTCTTGCGGTGATGTACGATGTAAATAATATGTACCTCTTGCGGTGATGTACGATGTAAATAATATGTACCTCTTGCGGTGATGTACGATGTAAATAATATGTACCTCTTGCGGTGATGTACGATGTAAATAATATGTACCTCTTGCGGTGATGTACGATGTAAATAATATGTACCTCTTGCGGTGATGTACAATGTAAATAATATGTGCCTCTTGCGGTGATGTACGATGTAAATAATATGTGCCTCTTGCGGTGATGTACGATGTAAATAATATGTGCCTCTTGCGGTGATGTACGATGTAAATAATATGTACCTCTTGCGGTGATGTACGATGTAAATAATATGTACCTCTTGCGGTGATGTACGATGTAAATAATATGTACCTCTTGCGGTGATGTACGATGTAAATAATTATGTACCTCTTGCGGTGATGTACGATGTAAATAATATGTACCTCTTGCGGTGATGTACGATGTAAATAATATGTACCTCTTGCGGTGATGTACGATATAAATAATATGTTAATATGTACCTCTTGCGGTGATGTACGATGTAAATAATAAGTACCTCTTGCGGTTATGTACGAAGTTTCAACCGTGAATGTTAATCCATTTGTTATATCATATTTTATAGCCATGCAAATATAAGGGAATTCGTGGATCTGGTAAACAAGCAAACACTAACTTCTGGTTTATAGGATCAGTACATCCAATTTCGGCAAATTTTTATTTTGGTGATCACCGTTAGCCTATGACGGCCTTCCTATATGTAGCATGGCAACGAGTGTATATTAGCATGACAGTCTATCATCCATGAGGGATTGGTCTATACAGGCCAGATTGTGTCCTTGAGTGTCAGTTTCCGATTTTCTGTACGAAGAGATTTAGACTTCGATCGACTACGGCTATCTCGTACAAGGTGTTTCGGTATTAGTGAACTTGTCTGCTGTAAGAGGTTTCATTGCCCATGGTTTCTCTTGTACTGACGTTTATCTCAACTGTCAGCCTGGTATATGGTAATTGTTTAAAAAGGTAAGTTGGATTAGGGTTGGTTACACCATCATCCAACACACCGCGAAGAAATATATGTTTTTACCCATAATATCTTTTTGCTGGTATGGTACATTACATTTACCTTTGTGACCAACCTGATGCCAGAAAATAGCTGAAAACATATTCTTGAGCATGAACTATGTTTTCGTTATGGTTTCGATGTTTTCACTTACTATTGCACATGATGATGTCCTCTTACATCGTGCAACCTTCTCGTTAATTCAACAGATTTGATTTACTTCTCCGCCGACTTGCTCATATTTTTGCTTTTGAGATCTTTCGGACATGACAACACGGCAGTCATGGCCAGTAGTTGTCACGCACTGTGCTGCCACGTATTTTAACTTCGGACGCGAGAGCGTCTATTCAAAGTTATTGTGTTTTCCTTGTGGAAACAATTTTAATTTCATCTCAGTCTACACTGCCCGAATACGATTCCTAAAGTTTTAGACAAATTGTTTCATACGAGCTTCGAAGCAATGTTTCCATGTGCAACTCGAGGATGTGCTTTTAGGATTGGTTATCTTCTATGCCGAGATTGCATAAGAGCGACATAGATTATCTTGTAACCCAACTATTCATAATACTACTGATGTTGTGATTGCTGCTACAATTGTTACTAGGAACATACTACTACTGCTGCAGCTACTAATACTATTACTATTCTACTGCTATTTTTTGTGGATGTTACTATATATATATATATAGTATATGCATATATATTAATAATTGCCACTACTGTTACTTTCGATTCTTTATTCCTACTCCTACTAGTACTATTACTACTACTGCCGCTGCTACTTATGTTACTACTATCATTAGCACTAATGGTGCTACTATTACTATGGCTATAATAGTTGTTACTGTTTGTAAGTCAGTATCTATATTAAGTCTATTCCTAATAAAAGTAAAGGTAGGTCCCAGGCAGCACCCTGCCGTCGGGGATGAAATTAAGTCGTCGTGTACTAAGCCGCAGCAACTATTAAGTTGAGTGGCCAGTTCCCTTCCTTGCTGTCTTTACGTCCCCTTAACATGTATAGGGTACTCATTTACAGCTGAATCGACTAGATGAGTTGTGTAAGCAAGAAATCATAACTCAGAATTTTGATTTTTTTGCTAAAACTACTATTACTAATGCTACAACTACTATTACTGCTACTGCTGTTACTGGTACTACTAGTAAACAACTAAAACTATTATTATTGCTACTAATTATTAGTATTATCATTACTACTACTACATCTACTACTATTTCTGCTATTTCTATTTCTACAACTACTACTTTTATCACTAGTACTACTTCTGCTACTGCAACTACTACTACTACTACTATCATTATTAGTGCTACCTCTACTATTACAACTGCAACTGTCACAACTGCTACTATGTTACCACCGCCACTACTGATACTACTTTTTCTGCTAATACTATAATAATACAATTACTATTACGACGAATATTAACGACTATTGCTACAACTACTGCTACTGATGCTTCTACCATATTAGTTTCTTAACTATTTTATACTTTTACTAATCTATACTGCTACTACTGGTATATCAATTTCTATAATGGTGTTGTTACTACTTTTACTACTAAACATTATTGTTCCCGATAGTGTCCGTGTGTTGTCGTTGCATAAAAAGGAAGGGACAAATATATTATAACATTACCATGCGTGCCATACATTGAATGGGAGACTAACTGTTAATTGTTTTTTAATTATTATATTTATTCTGCACGTTGGTATTGTTGTTTTAATCCACAGTAATTACCAGTGATTAGCACTTACTTTAAATTTGCAGATTGGTGGTTTCTTCAGAACTTTATCGTATGCCCAGACCACGCCAAATCTCAGCGGTGTGCAATATTTCCAGAAGAAACCATCTACAAGAGACCACTAATGCGCAATTAATCGCCAAAAGAGAGGCTTAAGACCTAACGGCAGGCTCAAATCAAAGCAGAAGCTGCCTTCTTATGTTCTTTATTATTGTCGTGATTTCTGTTCGTCACTACTCATATAATTTGTGTCCCCTGACAACGCCGACCAACGATTTTCACGGGAATAAAGGAAAATTTGACCAACAAGACATGATTAACTTTTGTTTATATGTATTCTATTGGCGAAAGTCACAACTAAATAGTGTTGGATCATCGGAGTTAAACCTCAGTACAGAACATTATTCGTTACTTCATTGAATATTGTCGTAATTTTCGTTGGTCACTATACTTCGAATTGCATAACACAATTAGCGAAGACTAACCAACGAAATTCACGAAAATAATCGAAATCGGCCTTTCAGATCATGTTAACATTTTCTGTACGCATATCGTTATACCAGAGACCGGTGGTAATTGGGCGGGGATTGGCTACAGTACCTTAGAAAGTAAGATTGTCTTCTTCTTCTGCGTTCAGCATCTGCGGTCATGTTATATTGTGAGGCCTTTCGAAAGGGCGAAGTCCACTGTCTTCTCCAGGTCGCAACATCTGTCCCATAACTTGTGCCTCAAGTCTGTATCCTCTGGCCAGGTCTGCTGTCTCTGCACTTTGTATGTTAGGCAATCCTAAAGTACGTGTTCAGGAGTCTAGTGTCCGGATTCACATGGACATTCATCTGTGTATAAGATCCCCAATTGGTAAAGGTGACCCAACAGTCTGCAGTGGCCTGTTCTACGGCGAAATATTGTGATCTGTTGATATCTTTGGAGGTGATGTATTGCATCATGTTTGCCTTCCACTTCCATTTATTTCTTCCACATTGATGTGTATGTCTTTTGGATTATTGGTTTTGCTTCTTTGTAGGACAGTGAATGTATGTGTTGTTCCATTTCACTTCCTGTTCTTGACAAAGCATCCGCTTTCTCATTTGCCATTATTCAAAAGTGTGATTATATAGCTGATCTAATGTAGCTGATGATTTTTGGATATGTCTTAGCTTATGTCTAATGTTGTGCAAGTGTTGTCCTATATGTTGCTCTAGATTGCTTGAAGAAGGGAACTACAATTTGTGATATAGCAGTCTTCTTATGTCTTGACAGTCCAGGTTTGGTGAAGACTTTCAGTGTTTGATAGAATGCAAAAACTTTTGCTCTAAAATGAGAGGAGTATTTCCCGGCTGGAAAAGCTTTAGATATTTCTACCAGTATTTGAGTCTTATAATAATTTCACTTTCTTCATTCTTCTTCTTCTTCGGCGATCATTACTCAGTCAGGTTGGGACTTCGGATTCTATGATATAGGCTGCTGTCTGTCTTAAAGTGTCCACTGTGCCATACAGTTTCTCTTCAACACTGATTGGGGTGGGCCATGTTTTGTTTCTCAGGTCTGCATACTGGGGACATTCATGTAGGATATGTTCTGCTGTCATATTTGCAAGGCTGCAATGGCAGAGCCCAGTTGTCCCTATTTTGAATTTGGTGTACAAATGATGTCTCATTTTTGTTGTGACCAGTTCTGAGGCGCAGCAGGATAACCTGGTCTCTTCTGGACAGTACTTTCTTCATTCATTAATGCTTCCACTGCCGATCCATCTCTGTAGACATTTTGTTCAATCTTTGGGATCGTATTTTCTTTCTATCATCTCTAGTGTCAAAGCTTTTAGTTGATGTGGAATCGTGTATTCCTTTGTAATTATTTCAGGAATCTTATTATCTTGGAGATATTTCGGAGAATATTTTCTGACTCTTCAAAATCAGTTAGTGTTTCAATTTCAGTTGGGAGGTTTGTGAGAATATCTTTGCGTTGTTTGTTAAGATGGTTGGAGATGTGAAAGAAGCTGGTTCTCTACAGCCTACTTGTGGTTGATATAGAAATTTGCACGTGCAGGGGATGGTTTGGCATGCTATTAATTATTTTCCCTTTGCAAAAACACTCTTTCTTCTCTTCTTTAATCTAGTGGGTGGATGTCTACAAGTTTTTCGTGGATTGGAGTGGACTTCAGAAAACCCTCCTGAATTTTGTCGCAGTACTGCATTTTGTACTTTAGATATGCGATCAGTATTTATTTTTGACTGTGATTTGCAGACTGTCATTCCATATTCTACTACAGGTCTGGTTATACCCATGTAGGCAGTTTCGGACAATACTTCCATTTGCTCCCCAGCTTGTGTCAGCAATTGTCTTCATCAAGGATAGCTTCCTGGTTGCTTTCTGCTCAGTGGTTATCAGGTGTGGTTTCCAGGTGAGTGCTTGTCGAATTTCTTCTTCTTCGTTCACTCTCAAACTCCCGCTGGATCTCCCTTACAGCAGGACCATGGTCCTACTAGATTTCCAGCTGGATGTAGTCCAGAGAATGGAAATGCGTTGTGCCGCCATTTTATTTGCGCCAGTTGCCCGACACACACGTCTTCGGTGGAGCTTGTTTAATTTGATCCCAAGATATGTAGGTTTCTCCTAATGTGCTAACTCACTTCAATTTATTTGTACATTTGGTTTTTCTTGTTGGTTTGAAAGTGAGAAGATGGTTATCACAGTTTGGGAGAGGTTGATCTTTACTTCTCAGTCAGATGTCCATTCACCAAGGGTGGCAAGTGCAATCTGCATTCTGTTCTTTGCAGTGATTAGGTTACTTGCTACACTCCTTGCAACCAATTCATCTGCATAGAGAGTCGATAAAACATGAAGTGACAGTTTCTCTTTACTATCATTGATGAATACTCGGAAGAGGGTAAGAGAGATCACTCCTCCTTGGAACACTCTTTGATGGAGAGTAACGTGTTTGCTTAGTTTGTAATCTACTTTTCCTCTTGCTGTTCCGTGGTAGAGGAATTTTATTTACCTAGCTAAACATTCTGCCTTCAGTTTTGTCATGGAGAAGCTTTCATGGAGAAAGAGGAGTACATCTTTCCATACATTGTCGAAGGCCTTGCCCAAGTCCATAAAAGTTGCCAGCACTTTTTCCTTCTTTTGGAAAGCATTTTCGATTTCCTGTGTTAGATATATGAGATGGTCTTCTGTGCTTCGAGTTTTCCTATAGGCCGACTTTGTATTGGTGAACTTTTGCTTTTTCTCTGTGTATTTTCTTAGTCTCGAGTTGCTCATTCGTTCCATTGCTTTTCCTACGCAACTCAAGAGATTGTCTGGTAGTTAACTTGAATTGTTAGTTTTTTCCTTTGTGATTCTTAACGATTGTGATGATGAAAGCTTCACTCCATGAGTCTGGAATTCTACCATTTCTCTATGATTGGTTGAGAATGGTAAGGAGGTTGCTTTTTCTGATTAACTATAGTATCCTGATCACATCATTAATTGTGCAATTCTTTCCTGGCTCCTTATTGGTTTTTAGATTTCCTATCGCACCATTTAGTTCAGTCATGGTAAAGGGTGTCTTCAAGTATGGCTCCAGATTTCGATGCTTCAGTTTTCTTTTAATTTATTTATTGATTTCTTTGATACGTGTATCAGAGAGTGTTATTGTGCTTTCTTCCTAAGTCAGCTAAAATGTTGGTTAGCAGAGGCACTGATCACTTGTGTATGTCCTTTCGAGACAATGGGACCAGCTCCGCTCCTCCCGGGTTTTAACTGATAAGAACGACACCATGATTATAGGGTTAATTGTCGCATGACTGCATTTTTGTAATATCATGTGTTCCGAAATTATCCCAGTATCTGCGTCACGCCATCGCTCACTAAGACATTCCTTCTTAGGCAACCTGAGTTGTGTTTGTCTGAGATGTCTCCCATATGTTTTTCATCTTCGGATGGCACCTGTAAGGCAGTAGTTGTTTGTATTTATAGTGTTCTCTCTTAGGAAAGTTGTGTTACCGGACGTGTGAGTCTTTCTTGTACAAGTGTTTCCCTCCTAACCCTACACTACCCACCCTGTTTCAACCTCCCTCATTGCATTGGTACGTTCCTGGTATGGTGTTAGTCACCCCATTCCAGAAACCTGAGTATACAGTGGCTCATACTCGCTTGATGCAGCCAGTCACTGGACACATTGGGTATTTCAGTGGGGCACTCAGCACAGTCCAATCTCGCCCCGTCCTCGTAGACAGCAAACCGGTTCCGTCGGTGGTTGCTTATTCTCCCAGAGGCTTATATCGTAGCTGTGCTCTCTATCTAGAGGCTTTTCCACTATCCGCCACCTGTGGACGCTTCTTGTTGGGGTCAGCAGCCCCCCTCCCCAGGAGCTTGTATGTGTCATCTTTACCAAAACACCAAACTCATCCTACTTCAGCATGACCAGCTTTTAGGTAACACTTGTATATACAGACTAAGCAGACGTTCCAGTTTTTCATAGACAGCCCCTGTATTTAAAACATTGTGTTCGGTCTCCAATCTAAAAAAAACCATCATAGAATGCCAAAATGTCCTCTTTTTTAAATGGATAAATTCTGCACCATACCATTAGTTTATTTGGTTGATTGTGTGCGTGAAGATGAAGTCAGTACTTCATTTATCTGTGAGCACTTAGCTCTTGTGAGCTCGTAGTCTTTCTGACAAAACATCAAGCTCACAGATAATGCAGGGGATTCAAACCCCACCAAATTTAAAATTAGACAAGAACTTTAGTACTAGCAACTTATTTTAAAAAATGGGTAAACGATTAAAAACGATTTTGTTTTCACAAAATAGATCGTCTAATTTCACAACAATAAAATGGATATTAAGATATAATCCCTTCCCTCCTTATCGATAATGTACTTACGACCCTGCACAGCATATTTTTTTCCTTAGTGGTGACACTTGAACACATAAGGTTTACTGACTCAAAGACATGGTTGTGTCGGGGAAGACTTAAGAGTGCACGTTTAATCCCCCTATGAACGCAATCCAGTGCGACTGTATCTCAGGATCATAACGTTCTGCCAATAGTGCAGCATATACGTCTTGGTCAACTAGTTTATAATTTTTCCGTTAAATCTGTCGACCAAACAGCGGTAATTTCACACCCATCATTTCCTATACTCATGAACGTGCCACAAAAAGACGGAGTTGCAGTGTTCGATGGCCTGCTTCTCTACAACATCCATGGACACCGTTTCACAGAAGACAAGACTAGGAAGTTGAGTTAGCTACGCATTGATAATGTGTTTTTTTTTTCACAGTAACAAGTGGTCAGTCTAGAAAAAAGACAGTATCTTTTCACCCAAGCGATAATTCATTGGTCGAGTTTCCATACGTAGTTGAATTTGTGCAGAAATTATACGTGTTAGCATATATACAAACTTACGTGATAAGTACAAAACACAATATGTTGATTGATAAAGTCTTGTATGTAAATAAAATAACATTTTCTCATGATTTGTCGCTTATAGATAATTATCAGTTGTTACTCGGCTCTTTCACATTATAATTTCAGAAGAAAATATTACGTTTAAATACAAATATTACGCTGGCTTCTATTTAGGGTAATTTTGTATTGTTAATTTATGTCTTGCTTTCTTATTTACAAAATATGGTCAACTTAAACTATACAAGTATATGGTACACTCAACACTAAACCATCCTTAGTCGCCTCTAACAGAATGCATGACAGGTCATACGCTTATTTTTTTTCACAAATAGCAACATAATGGAAGAGGTAGTTGATATTCTGTACATGTGTGTATCTTTTGTTTGCATCACCGTGACCTAATTTTGGAATTGTTTGATATAGAGATTTAATTTTCAGCTTTGAAAGTCGGTTTCTTTATCATTTTTCTGTAAATAACTCATCAATTTGCAAATGGGACTATCGTTGTTTGTAAAGTAGAGACACTGCCTTATCCTCACTAGAGTAACAGATTGCTATCTTATTCAAACACATTCCTTTCACCCGTTTTTCCTCTTTGCAAATTAATCATTCATTTTGTTAACAAAAAGACAGGACAAGAGTAAGAGCTGTTTCTCTCTTACTCAACTCTCAGTAACAAATCGGTTTCATCTTTCAAATGATTCTTTTTTTTTTACTTTTATTAATTTTCATACTGAAGGGAATCACATTCTCTTTTTAACGCTAACTCACGGGAGACCGAACGCCGAAACGTAGTCCAACTTTTTACGTTAACCCGGCGGGAAACCTTTGCAGTGACTTGTGCGGGTTTTAATTTCAGCGGTTCTATGATTGCACGTTTTGCTGTGTCAACTTTTCGCGCTAATTTGTCAAGAAAAGGGACACATTGGGTTGAAATCTCTAGCATCTATCACTGGCCCCAGACGCCTGCTGAAGTATTAGAAGTCGTCTGTTGACGGATATTCCCCTCAGTTGGTTAGACCAGGTCAAGCAATTTTGTCTCCCTGAATTTTCCTTTGATTGACGATGCAGGAGAAATAGCAACTTTCATCGATGCCTCTCTTGTCTGTTGTCTTCCGTCCACGTTGTCTACATCTGCAGTTTCGGTTTAAAAAAATATATATTCAATGAATCCTCAAAAAATTCATCCACCTTTCCGTTTTCACTTTTCAATCTTCTCAATCCAAGAAACGATATTTCAAACACTCGATATTCAAATGCTGCCATTATTGATTACTACATTAACTCTTTACCCACTGAGGTTTTTTGTTGTGTCATATACTTGCAAGCAACTATAATACTCGAAGCTACATAGGCTTACCAAAAAGGGCGGTAGGTTAAATTAGCTTTTTCAGCCACTAGAAGCTAAAGAGTTAGGAATTTATTCGTTGCTATAGCAATATTTGAAATGAAAAAAACAAACAGTTTGGCAATAGGATAGCATTTTTACCGCCACGATTGCAGACTAAATCAAGATTTGAACTCAAGCTCAAATAAGCTCATAATACACTTTCTAGCACGGAACAATGTCATTTTAAGAACATTGGAGAAACACAAAAGTCTATCTATCTCTAACTGTACGATGTGGCCCTTGTTTGCCCTGCGGCGTCAGGGATGGAAGAGTTCTCTGGAGATGGCCTTTTTGTGTGCTGTTTGTAAGCTA
This sequence comes from Meghimatium bilineatum, assembly GCA_034231615.1. Classification (NCBI taxonomy): domain Eukaryota; kingdom Metazoa; phylum Mollusca; class Gastropoda; order Stylommatophora; family Philomycidae; genus Meghimatium; species Meghimatium bilineatum. The sequence goes on from CM067322.1 coordinate 75,352,593, forward strand.
GTTCCTGTGGCTTCTTTGATTTATGTGATTCTTCTTTTACATGATCTGCCTCTGGCTTTATAGCCGTTATGTCTATGTGTCATGGCCATTTGTGACATGCTGTCTGTTGGTAATCTGGAAGCATGTGAAAACCATTTGTTCTGTTGTCTTTTGATTCTTTTTATAATACATTGTACTGATATTGTTTTGGTTATCGTTTCTAAATATATTTCGCAATGACGCTCCAAATATTCTTCGTAGACATGTCATGTCTGCGGTCACTATTTTTCTTTTATCTTGAGCTGTCATTGTCATGGTTTGGCACTGGTAGCACAATGATGGAATAATAATATTCTTGTACAATGCAACTTTGGTGTCTATGTTTACATTTTTGTTCTTGAAAATACGTGCCATCTATCCTAGGATCTGGTATGTTGTGGTGCATCAATTTTGTATCTCTTGACTGGTTTTTCCCTCACTCGATATAATGTTTCCTAAGTAGTTGAACTCATTTACCTGTTTAAGGTGTTTATCGTTGATGGAGATAGTGATATTTCTTTCTTTCTTAGTTATTGCCATTACTTCTGTCTTTTCAATATTAATCTTCATGTTGAATTTCTGAATGTTGTGTGGAGTCTGTTCATATGTTCTTGCAATTGTTCTTCTGATGTCACTATTAGTACTCAAAAGTACTAATTACTAATGTATTAGTACTTAAACACAAAAGTGCATAAGGTAAAAGTGCAGGGATTCTCAAAACTTATATACATCGAGCACTGCCCATATTTATTACTGAGTGTTTCTGCATCACAAAATATAATAGGATATATATATATATATATATATATATATATATATATATATATATATATATATATATATGATTGATGTTAATTATATCCTGTATATTGAATGCTAGTGAGAATATCAGAATTTAATCATGAACAATTCAATACAGAACACTTCAAAGGAAAAATAAGTAAACATGAAAACAAACTTACACCCCCCCCCCCATTATTAACCTAATACTTGCAGAAGAAAACACTATGTGTTTTTGTGTGTACAACCCAATTTGAATTGTAGAGGGACTTTGATCATTAGCGCTCGCAAGCGCTGTTTAACTCACATGGCAAGAGCACCACATACAATTACAAAAGCACCAAGGAGCTTACAAGCATCGTGTTGGGAACAACTTATATAAATGTTTCACTTTAGTGTAAAATGTTCACATGCGAACTCCACTGCTCTCAAAGAAGAAGCACTACACTTTCCAAGAGTACCTCTCATAGCATGTATCTTCGTAGCTTCCAACGATATCCTGAAGAATATTTTAAAAAATGCACTTGTCAACAAGACATTTGTTTGGTATTGAACCATATGAACATATGGCAAATAGTTTAACCACGACGCTCGAGAGATCCCCAAAAGTGGAACAGTGCAAAGATAACAGTAAGGAGAATATATTTTTAAAAACAAAAAAAAACTCCCCACTCAAATTTACACAGGTTAAACATCAGCAAATAGTAGCAATCGCTGAAAAATATTTAGCAGTAAAGATAATTGAGTTATATACTGGCGCTATGGTACATAATATTCCCTTAAGTGCTCAGCTTACGGCGCAAGCCATTGTGGTGTCTAGGTTACAACAATTAAGTCGTGTTCCTCTGATGAATGGGCTCGATACGCGTTTGAGGTCCGGTATACCCCCTCCCCCCCCCCCCCTCATTCGACACATTGCCGATTTTGGAGATTAACATCCGCCATTTATATGTGTAAATGCCCTAATATATTTTGTAACATTTTTGTTTGTCTCCACAAACCTACCCCACCAGTCTACTGACATGTCTCTAAGAAGTCCAGAATATCATCTTCTAATTCTCATGCAATGTGTATAACTAGCAATCACCTGAATAGAATACATTTCAGGGTACCGACTGTGCACTCATCCTTTATAAACCTGCCGACCACAACCTTTGTAAATGTACAGCAATGGACGACCTCAGACAGAAAAATGCTTCCCTTTCAACAGTCAGATAAATAAAACACCATATACGAAAAAAAACTATTTCACAAACACATGTACTGATCACACAGTGACATCAGATCAAATGGCATAAGCCAATGGATCGTTATTTACTGGTTACAAGCTGACACCATTACATTTCGGACACAGCCATAGATGGTCAGTCTCCCCAGCGAATGTAGAAGGGTATGCATGCTTTAAGTTCATGTGGCTTTCAGGATAAAAACTAATTGCTCTACCGCGCAAGAGACGAGTCTTACTTGTGTCACGTTTAATAAGAGACAAGTCTTATTTGTGTCGTTTACCACAATAAACGAGTCTTACTTATGTCAGGTTTGCTAAAAGAGACGAGCATTACTTGTGTCAAGTGTAATACTGAATTCATTCATTTACCCAATCATTTACTTGAATCGTCATTAATCCCAGTGCACACATTTAACAGTCGTTCTTTAAGCAACTTCAACGAATTTCCTTTATCTAAGGTCAACTCACTGGCTATATGTATTTTTCCTGGCAATTATGTCTGCTATGTCGTTACTACGAACGTCCGAATGTCCAGAACAATAGATACACATGATGTCGTGTATGCTGGAAGAAGTTACAGATGGCATCCACTCATATCGACACTTGCCATTTCTGAATTTCTCATAGCTTGGACTGAGAGTCAGACACGATAACTGCCCTAGTAAATGACATAAACTACTTCAATGACTGAGCTATTAGAGAGCAGCCGTAACAGCTTGAATCTCCATCATCCTGCTGGAAGTGCGTAGTTGTTCTGTAAGTCCCACAGCTTCGACGACGGTCTTACCACCAGCGATGGCTATTCCGTCCCAAGATCGCAAGCAGATTTATCACCGTGTCATACTGATCCATCAGTGAGGATTACAACATCCATGTCTCTGGTGTTATCAGATACCAACTGATTGATTTCGAAGTCCGCCTTTCCATGACACCAAACTCTGCATTCTCTACCGAGTTTGAGACTGGAAAGCCATAAACCGCTGGATCAGCAACCAACCAATCAACATGTCTAGAGTTTTATAATAATATAATATCATATAAACGAATTCATATATTCTCTTCTATACACGAATTTAAACCTCAGTTGCGAAGACATTTAATGAATAATTCTAGTGAATAGAGTACTATAATACATGACCTCTGTTACGTCTGAAAGAGATAAGTAGATGAGACCAGGTACTCTGTGACACAAACAGTAAACACGGACACACATAAAAGACATTACTTTTCTTTATTACTTAAAACACATCAAAAAGAAATTTCAACAAAATCCCAAGAAAACAGAAAGAATGGGGTTAAAATGGCGTTGATATCTGGATAAATAATGACTTGTCACTGAAACCGCGTAGTTTTGAGTTCCAGAGCAAAGTTCAATTATGGAAACTATGCCAGGTTTAACAGCATTGTAGAACAGAAGTATTGCTAAACAGATAAATAAAAAAAAGCCAAATCTGTGAACACGTTTATGTTCAGACTTTGAAATTGGAGATTTCTCGCACTGAAGATATGGTGGAGTTTTAGAATTAGTTATTTTGTAATGTCCTTATTTCTTTTTTTTAGCTGGTGTCTTCTGGTGTATACAAGCATCGTTTCCAAACAAAGAACTGGAAAATGGTGTAGCAGATATTTTTTGTCAATTGTTCAAAACGTTTAAACAATGCAAAGTATGTTCACACAAAGACTCATGTTCTTGTTCGTCCTAGTTTACTATCTTCTTTTGATCATTTCTCTTGTTGTTGATATTACAACAATCATCGTCACTAGCGTCAACACCATTGTCTGTATTCGTCGACATAATCAAAAACGTCAAACTTGCTACCATAATCATCATACACACCATATTATTATCACTACCTTCATGAATATTAGTGTTATAGTCATTACCACAATCGCAGTATAAAAAAATACAGTCACCACAGCTATCATCGACGTCCAAATGTCAATCACACATCATTATCACCGTCGTTTCACTATCACGCAATCACTATCGCAGCACCATCACGCAATCACCATCACGCAATCACCATCACAGCACTATCACGAAATCACCATCACGCAATCACCATCACGCAATCACCATCACGCAATCACCATCACGCAATCACCATCACGCAATCACCATCGCAGCACTATCACGAAATCACCATCGCAGCACCAACACGCAATCACTATGGTTGAACTATAACGCAATCACCATGGTTGCACTTTCACGCAATTACCACCGATGTAGAATCACGCAATCAACATCGTTGCACTATCACGCACCATTATTGTTTCTCTATCCCGCAATCACCATTGTTGCACTATAACGCAATCACTATGGTTGCACTATCACGCACTCACAATGGTTGCATTATCATGCACTCACCATTGATCTACTATCAGGCAATCACAATAAAACCAGCTGGTTAAAACTAAGTAGCCGGAAGAACAGCATGCCTAAAAGCATACAGATAAACGTCTGAGAGAGAGAGAGAGAGAGAGAGAGAGAGAGAGAGAGGAATTGTACAAAATCCTACCCAGCACCTTAATAAGTCAGAACATAGTTTTCAGTGTAAGAAATTTAACAAAAAACTAATACTTCCCCTCCCCCAACCACTTAGCGATGTTTTCACAGTATGGTCATGTTATTTTACATCAGATGTAAAATATTAAACAAAGCCAACGAATGACACATTTTTTGTTTTTAATTTCATATATATCCCCCACCGCCAATTAAACTCCCCCCACACGCTAAGTAAATCTCCCCCCCCCCACTTTACGAAAAAGTTCGTCCCCGCATGTATTGCCATATTTTAAATATTCGCAGCGATATATGCACATTTCTCTTAATACATCATTAGAAGTTAAGCGACGTTTAAATTCCATGGTTCTGTTTCGTGTTATCTGGAGGACCGGCAGTAACCTATTACCACGTGGTACATTCAACTATTGTAGATCTATACACGTTTTAATAATATCACCATGTGGCAAATAGTTTAGCGCATTTATTATGTATTCATTTCTTAAACATTGCTGCTTAATAATCATACAATTTAATAATGACTAATCAATTGATGGGGCAAAACGTGATAGACTTGGCCATTGTATGTAGTGTGAATGTATCTTTTGTTATGCTATATAGTAAATAACGCCAGGGTGTATTTCGCTTTATGTCCAGTTCATAAGCTATCTATCTATCTATCTATCTATCTATCTATCTATCTATCTATCTATCTATCTATCTATCTATCTATCTATCTATCTATCTATCTATATATCTATCTATCTATCTATCTATCTATCTATCTATCTATCTATCTATCTATCTATCTATCTATCTATCTATCTATCTATCTATCTATCTATCTATCTATCTATCTATCTATCTAATCTATCTATCTATCTATATATTTATCTATCTATATATCTATCTATCTATCTACCTATCTACCTATCTGTCTATCTATCTATCTATCTATCCATCTATCTATATCTTCCTCTTCCTCTGCGTTCATTTAAAAATTCATGCAGATAGCAGGATGTAGTCTGGAGAACGGAATGCGTTGAGTCATCGTTTACAGCAGTGCTGCAATAATTGCGCTTCGGCCTGACCCATCCAACTTCAGCATAGCTTTCTGTCACTGATCCTATATGGAATGGGTTAAACAACTCCATCCCTTAACCTCCTTAATCGCCACTTACGACATGCATGGAAGGTAAACAGTGTTATTATTCTTTGCTTCATTCTCAGGTCCTGGAAATACACGGTCGGACATATATATCTATCTAACTGACTTTCTATCTATATATTTGTTTGGCTATATTTTGCAACCCGAACCTGCATTTCTAGCTCGGAGTGCACACAGAATAGAACAACTGCTTTCTCTTCATGCATATCGTAGGAGTTGACTTTGGAAAGTTGGGTGATAGACTAACAAACTGTCGCCTTTGAAAAAAAATCGTTTTCACTGATGAATCATTGTCACAACGTCTTACGTTTGTTATTCTATCAAATAATCGTTATGGATGACGAAGAGATACCTTGTACTTTGGCGGTAACTCTTATGTGCCTGGGAAAATAGATGTGTCATCACTGCGGGTGGGTGATCAAACCTGACAGAAGAATGATAAGATAGTTGGCATAATTTTGTGTGTTTTGCTCCAGGTTGGATTTGGTAATCATGGGACAATGGCAAACTGGAATGTCCGTCTTTGAGCACCAAACATTGTATCTATAATTCCCCAGTTACACAACCGATAACATTGGTCAACATTAAAATCGTTACTGACTTACAAAGGCCCTAATCTGTAGTATTTTGGTGTGCTGAAAACGAAAACAACCATAATATGCTTTTATTGACCCTCTTTTTTGAATATATTTCATGTAGTTCAAATTATATGTTTCACGGTGTAATTGTATCTAGTATGACTGCAACGAAATCGTTAATAGGCCTAGAATGATTTACTATCTATTGTATCACATTGCACAATGCGATCATGAACATATCTTTCATAGATGATTGTATAATTTTCAAATGCAATGCAATACTACTACCAGGCGGCTTCTGTGTGACAGTGAAATGTTTATGAGGTACCTTGTTTCTATATATACTTCTTCTTATTCTTATGTGTGTATTCCCAAGCTCCCACTGGATCTCTCTTGCAGCAGGACATCGATCCTACTAGATTTCCAACAGGATGTAGTCCAGAGAATGGAAATGCGTTGTGTCTCCGCTTCAATGGCCCGACAAATTGTCTTCGGTTAGTTCTATATATATACAAATAACAGTAGTGAAATATCAGCGAGACACACAATTTTTCGAATACACATAACCAGTTTATTTATTTACAAGACTTAGTTTACAATATCAAGGTTTCAACGTCCAGACTTACAGCATCTATAATTCGAATGTACAGCATCTTAGGCATATCGCACGTTTCTTCATTCACTTCCTTGCAGTTTATACATTCCTTCGTCCTGTTCTGCAAGCTAAGATTCTTCTTCTACCTAAACTTCGGACTACCCGCCTCTAATGGCAAGCAGCTAGAATTTGCAACCTGATGCGCATATACCACAATGCTTGGACATTCAAGGCGGCCGCGTGATGATCATAATGGCAATCGTTGGACTACCTGCCTCTAGAGGATGCACAATTTATGAGTTCTTCTTCTTCTTCTTCAGCGTTCATTCTCAAGCTCCTGCTGGATCTCTCTTGTAGCAGGACCATGATACATTCTAGATTTCCAGCAGGATGTAGTCCGGAGAATGTAAATGCGTTGTGTCGCCGTTTTATTTGCGCCAGTGGCCCGACACATCCGTCTTCGGCGGGAGTTTATGAGTTCAAGTCCCGCCACTTAAGCAATACTACTTTGACGTCCTGGAATTTTAGGTTACCAATATCAGTTCAATTCCTTGAAACTGTCTGCTTCGATTATCCGCTATTCAGCGCGAAGTCCAGCTTAAACATCTACTTAAATTCAAGCTCTGCCGGAATTCTATCCCGGGCTACACTATTCGACTCACGGCCGATACGTTTACGACTTACCTCGTATCTACTAACTCTCCGAATCTCGAATCCAAATTTTCTAATCGAATCTCGAATTTTCAAGTTCTCCCCAAATTAGAAAAACATTCCGACCAAATAAAATGCTTCACACATCTCACATCTTTATCTGTTCTCATCTGCCCAATTTGTATTCCTTATACTTAAAGGTGTGCCTAGTCATTAAATAAACACATGTTTGCACATTCATACTTTTTCTGGCTGTCTACCTGGTCACATGTTGTCACGGCGGCTTCGAAGAATAATGTTTATTGACTCGCCAGTTCGTATTTGTATTTGCGCTCCTGTGTCACCTGTAATGACTATTTTAGTCCTGAGGCAGGTAGTGTGACAATATTTTCACAACAGTCATATGGACTGGCCTCACAATTTATCATGACATTTCAGACCGTAAATGTCCTGCTGTCGGGAAGAGTTCTCACTATCTGCTATGATCACTTCAGCGTGTGAAGGGTTCTCCCTTCTTTTTAAGACGTGCCTACCAAACTCTAGTACATCTGAGTTAAGATGACCTCGGCAGTGCCATAGAAAGCTGAGTCAGAAAGGTTGAACATTTAAAATATTTCAGACTCTGTGCTATACAGTTTAAGCTACTGTTACATAAACGTTCTTATTTAAATCCACTTATGCGCAATACAGAGGAGTAACACCTCGATTGTGCGTTAATTTCGTGGACAATTCTGCTATGTCTGTGCAGAAGAAACATTTTCCAAACAGAAGAACAGTCTCAGTTCTCAGATAAAGAAGGCATATCATCTTTACTTCGGATGTAAAGTTGATGACAAAGACAAGCTGTGGGCATCGCACATCTGCTGTGCTACGTGTACAACACAGCTTTCACAGTGGTTGAATGGCAAAAGACTATCAATGCAGTCTGCGTGCCCCATGGTGTGGAGAGAGTGAAGCAACCACATAAGTAACTGTTACTTCTGTTTGGTTTCTCTTCTTTCCTGCTGAAAACGAAGCAAAAGAAGTCGATAATAGTCTACCCAAACATCCCGTCTGCATTGAGACCAATTCCATATAGTGAAGGACTACCTATTCCAGAACCTCTAGCAGAATATTCGCTTGATTCATCTGATGAGGAAGAATGAGCCGAACTGTTCTTCTCTTGGTCCGCCAGCATGCAATGATCTAGATTTGCACTGTGGTGCATTATCAACCACGCAGAGAATAACACAGAAAAAACAAATGACATGGTTTGTGATTTGGACTTATCCAAGAACAGGGCAGATTGCTTGGATCAAGACTCCAAAAATGAAATCTCCTAGAGGATGTCACAATTATTTCATATCGAAAGCGCAACCAGGAGTTGGGAGTCTTTCTTCAGAAAAGAAAGTAATCTGGTATTCTGTTTCGATATTGAGGACCTCCTGAATGCCTTAAAAATAACTAATGACCCAAAAGAATGGAGACTATTTGTAGACTCGTCGAAACTGAGTCTTAAGCCTGTGCTTTTGCACACTGGAAACCGTTTTACATCTATTCCAGTAGCGCATGCTGTCCACATGGAAGAGAGGTACGATTTACATTGAAAACTGAATTACATTGACTGTAACAAGAACATCTGACACCTTTGTGGTGATTTAAAGGTAGTTACTCTTTTAATGGAACAGCAGCAGGGATATACAAAATAGAGTGATTTTTATGTGAGTGGGATAGCAGAGCAAGGGAAGGAAACTACTTGCGGAAGAAATGGATTTGCAGACAAAATGTAGTAGTTGGAGAAAAGAATATCCAGCAGCCAGCTCTGGTAGAGTCTCACAAACTCCTGCTAGCACTCCATGACATCAAACTAGATTTGAGGAAGACTTTCGCGAAATCCATGGACCAGACTTCGCCAGCTTTCCAACACCTGCATGAAAAATTTCCTCGACTCAGTGAAATAAAGATTAAAGAGGAAGTTTTTGTGGATTCACAGATTTGAGAAATCTTAAAAGATGACCAGTTCCAACAACTTGCTGCAGGGCCATGCGAAACGAGCATGGTAATGATTGCTTGGTAATGTTAGGACAGAAAACTACAAGGAACTAGTTGAAGACATGCTGATGAAACATCACAGAAAACTACAAGGAACTAGTTGAAGACATGCTGATGAAACATCAGATACATGGTTGTAATATGTCTCTAAAGATTCACTTTCTTCCTTCCCATCTGGATTTATTTCCTGATAACTGTGGCAAGGTTAGTGATGAACATCGTGAAAGTTTTCAACAAGATAGCGCAACAATGGAACACAGATACCACGGAAAATACAATGCTGAACATTCCCCAGAGATGCTATCAAGCAGCTACAAGAGACAGGCGAACAAATCTAATCTATTTTTTTACATGTTTTAGTCGTTGCATTATTACTATTGAAATGCATTTCGTGATGTAAACATTAATTTTGCAGATTAAAAAATATTAACAAAAACAAGTGACTAATGACTAATATAACTTCAGTAATATACCATTTGTAAAAATTTGTTGAACAGTGTAACTTGTGCTTTTGTCTGAACGGGTATTGGTTTTCACGAGTCACCTGCGCACAGTTAAAGGGATTATTTCATCATCCTCACCATCATCTATCCATAAATCAATTCATTAATCTAGTGATATATCTATATATGCATCCAAATATATATATATATATACATACATAAACCTGCTTATTTGTCTATTTTTTCACTATATATCTCTAAGTTCATTTGTATGGCAACATATTAACGTATTTCTATATACGTCTCTCTGTATCTGTCTATCTACTGTCCACCATCTATCTACTTATATCATGTCCAATCCTTGAATGCATCTACTTCTATCCTTTGCATTCTTATATTTGTAAAATTATTCTGTTCTGTCTCTTCGTTATTCAAGCCTCACAAACGTTTGTTAATACAGTAACTACGTGGAATACAACCTGAATTTGTTTAACATCCAAGTATAATAGCAAGTGTCTTTCATAGCCTTATTTTCATTGTTCTCCCGTCCCCCCTCCGCACCCTCCCACATCCGAAGTATTTGAAAGGTCCAGATATTCCGTCCAAAACACAAATTTTCTTGTTGTTACGCCGCCCTGCCTCGCCATAGTGTAACGAAATATTGGTAGATTGGAACAAGGGGAATGAATTTAGCAACATTCGATCCTGTTCGACGGCTTCCCTGGATCCAGTGAGACTATTAGCCATAGTTGGGGGCCACTTCTCTCTTCTAAAGCCCAGGTCTTAACATCGCCCATACACAAAGGATTTCTAATAGCCTGGAAATACGATATCAGAGAATCATTTTCCTGGGCCGCACAAATTGTTTCCAGCATCAGATTTGACAAAAGACGTTCTTTTTGGGCCCTGTCGGTGGCGATCAAGGTAGAACTGGTGAACAGGAAATTGTACCTTTCTGTCGAAGAGATGAGACATCCCCTAACGCCAAACAGATGAATTCACAGATTACTAAGTTGCTGGTTAATATATATTTCTTTTCAAATGTGGGACAAAATGTGTCTATATTTGTATTAACTGATTAATATTAAATCCCACAATACTAACTATATTAATGCCGTTGAAATTTCTGATAATTTTTTTTACAATTAAAAATAAAAGTATATTTTATCTATCTATTGTCTATCCCCAGGTGAATGATTATTGCTTGCATTCACACTTGCCGTTGAGCGTAGGGGTAGGAGCTTAAGCTGTCGTTCCAATGCCAGATGTGTCGCCGAGGTTGCATTTAGTCCATCTTTATTCAAAGCTATCTTGATGTTTTCTATCCACCTTTTTCTTGGTCTACCTTTGACCTTACGACCGGATATTCTTTTGTTATATGCTGTTATTGAAAATTTGTTTGGCTTCATTCTCATAAAGCAAGTAAAATGGTTCATTTTACTTGCTTTCTTCCAATATGTTCGATAGTTGATATTATACCGACTCATTTCCTAATTTCTTCATTTCTTACTTTATCTAGTTTGGTAACCATTGCAGCTTTTCTTAGACACTTCATTTCACATGTGACGATTTTTCTTTGCTGCGTAGCTGTTAAAGACCATGTTTGACTTTGGTAGCACAATGTTGGTATAAAAATTGTAGATATTATCTATTTTTTAATTTCCTGTATAGAGATTTGTATATTTTATGAAGAGGTATACTAGCAGTCCGTCGCAGGCGGTGATGACAACAGATTCAGAATTATGTTGTTGCATCTCTCTGCTGCTTACGGAGATAACCAATTAATCCAATTCAGACATACAACTCTTAGCTACATTTGGGACCAGAGTATATAATACTCGTATGCCTTCTCTATATCTTCTTCTGCGTTCGTTCTCAAACTACTGTAGATTAGCAGGATGTAATCTGGAGCACGGAATAGGTTGTGTCGTGGCTTTGCTGCGATATCTGAGCCGTTCGGCCTGATACATCGGACTTCAGCATGGTTTTGGGTCACTGGCCATATTTGGGATGGGACAGCCAACTCCATCCCATAGTCTTAGTCGCCTCTTACGACATGCATGAAAGGTAAATAGTGTTGCTATTCTTTGTCACCTCAAAAGCCCCGCAACACATGGGAGAACTTCTCTTATATAGAGAAGTACAGAGAGTTCAATGTACACAGTTAGGCCCAACACCTGATTCACAGACTGCTCAAAGGCCCTGATTGCGTAACACTCCAGAAATTATGAAAAATAATGAAAAGCATGGGCTTCCCAAACCATCTAATATCGCTCATTAAAATGCTTCATCGAGAGAAAAGGCTTCTGGAGGGAGAAACATCCAACGTTTTTGCGTTTGAAAAAGGAGTCCGACAGGGATGCATACTTTCTCCACATCTGTTCAATACATACGCAGAAAACATTCTAAATTTTTCACAATAAAAAATAGTTTTGTACAATAAAACCTACATTATGGACGGTTTCCCCGTAATATCGGAGGATCCTGATTTCAGAAATTAGGTATGCAGATGACACCACCTTAATATTTAAAAAAAAACTCCACAGGTGTGAACACATGATTATGTAATTACGTATTATAACGTGGCACAAAATATTTTCCTTAATACAACAAAAAAAGACAGCAAAATGCACATCAACAGAAATGAACTCACACCCACAATAGTCATTGACAACGAACACCTTTGAAAATGTCAACTATGAATATCTCGGGTGTTGAATCAACATCACAGGAGATTGCCCAGAAGAGGTCAGAAAAAGATTTGCAATGACCTTTCACAAAACATTGCAGATGAAAAATATATTGCAAGGACAAGCATAAAATAAAGCTACGACTATTAAGAAACTATATTTTTTTCATTGATAACATATGTTTTTGAGACGTAGGCAATCACATTCGCAATGGAAAAGAACATATTGGTTAGCACAATGAATTGTTACAGAAAGGTGCAAAGAATATCGTGAACAGAAAAGCCGAACCAATGAAGACATCCGCAAATACCTGAACATATAAGAAGAATGGCTCGTTAAAACTATTTTTAAAAACGCAAGTTAACATTTTTTGAAAACATAAAAAGACACAATGTTTCAGAGAGATTAATCATAAAGGGAAAAATTTCAGAGTAGAGAACAAGAGGCAAACAAGACTACGATGGGCATGGGTATCGAATGCCTTCTGATCATGACACTGGAAGAAGATGGGTAGCTTGCATAAAACCGAAAGCCTTACAGAGTGTCAGTGAGGGCAACGTTGTGTAAATGAAAAGTCACATATATAGATAGTCAGATTTGCATCTATTTGTGTTTAATGTAATGTCCTATCGGGCACTTTCCTCTTTTTTTCTGAATTGTTATATTTCTCAGCAATGGAAAACAACTACTTGTGTTACCGCGACACTTTGATCGAATCTGGGAGATAGAATCCCGTGATTTGACGACAATGTTGAATCCTTTTATATAAAGTTTGAGAAAGCTCTTGAAGCATTTTTCTGTCCATTGGACATACAAAAATGGCATTTTTCCGTAAGAAGTTAACGCTACAATAGCAGTTTTCAAGTATATTATACATGTGTATAACATGTACAGACCTCCCCCGTTTGGTCTTGTTCATCAGTGAATGAATTCTTGGGATATTGGCTTTATTAAGGAATTCAGTATCAGGTAATCTTTAGTCGCCTCTTACGATACGCTTGGCAGGTAACAGTATCACTCTTCTTTGCTCAACATTTCAGGACAAGGAGACATTCGGGTGATATACGGTATATAATGTTCTTCTTCTTTTTCTTATTCTTCTCGCTCGCAGTTTGACATGTAAACACAACAAGTTCGGTTTTCTTAATAAATGCTGCTGTATGAGAAAGATCATCAGTGCTTTCCGTGGATATACAGCTTTCTGTGGTTATCCATCGCTACTAGCCAGTGTTCTTCCCTAGCTGGTTTAGTGTTTTGCAGTCTTGCAGGATATGTTCAGCGAACCGTGCTACCTGCCCACATAAGCACGCATGTGACGGAGACAGTCTTAGTGAATGTAAGTGGCTGTTTAATCTGTTGTGTCTTCTTCTGATGCAGAAGATAACATGCTAACCTGTTTAGCTCTGTCGAGATAGTGGTAGATGTGTTTTTTGTGGATGACTTTCATGATAGCTTTGATGATGGTCCTCTTTTCTTGTTAGGTGATTTCTTAGTATTGTTGTTCCTGTGTTGCTCCATCCTTTGCCAGCCCATTTACCTTTTAATTACCTGGTATGCCACCGTCGCATGGTATCCACTGTAGTACTACCTTTCTTTGGATGCTCACTTCTCGTATGGCTTCCTTCAGGTCTGGAAGTTTATCGCTGTCAAGGGCTTGTAGGAAAGACATTGTACCAGTAAAAAACACCACTTGTTGGCATTGGCTTGTTGTGTTTTTAATTATTTCTACAGGAATGTTTAGAGAATGTTCTTCTGCAGAGTAATATGAGAAGAAGATTCCAGTTGGTGAACATGTGGATTCATTTTCTATTGCTTGATATTTTATGTACACGCCAGCACCTCCATTCTTCACTGCTCTGGTTGCTGATCCGTAGGTATACAATTGCATCAATGCTTATCTGGGGTACATATCTTCAATCATGTTGCATACTATTGTTTTCTTTTGAAGGTTATTAAGTTCTATCACAGTGCAGTTGTTGTTTATGGTGGTTCTGATAGCGTGATTTTGATATTGCTCCCACGGAACCAGAAAAAGTGTTGGTGTTATCTCTCTTGTAATGTATGGTAATCAATAGAAGGTGGTACTGCTAGTAGAACATAATGGAAAATAATACTCACGTGTAAAACAGGTAATGAAGTCCTACTGAATGACGACTAAAACACTACACACTATCACTAACGGATGTAAATATGGTACATACAACAAAACAAAACACATAATATAATCTACAAATGACAATACACAGGACAAAGTCGACGTTTCGGGCCAATAGGCCTTTTTCAAGATACGGACATAACATACAAACATTTAAAAAACCACAAGTAGAAATGAATGCGTATCCGAGTGAAATGTGGTAGTAAGATAGATACCGGAAGCATACGAACAGGAAGTACACAAAGACGAGAATACAGGTGGAACGAGAGGAACAAAACGATGACGTAACACAGACCAATACGACCGAGAACTAAACGAAAGAGTGGTCGGAATTGAGTCCAAATGGCTTGATGGTACCCAACTCGAAAATGAGACGATTTTCGAGGGCGTACCTAGATCTATCATCGGTGGTGCAGGATCTGATGGCAGTGACCTGAATGTCAAGGACACCACGGTGGCCATCGCCGTTGAAGTGATTGGCCACAGGAGTGGGTGTTCTGTTTTTGATAGCATGCAGGTGGGTACAGAAGCGGTCGCTCAGTCTAAGGCCAGTCTCACCAATATATTGCTTACCACAGCGTTTACATATGATCACGTAAATAAAATTACGGGATTCACATGTAAAGGCCTCATTGATGGAGAAACTGGCCTTGGGGAATGAGATGGAGCGCATCTGAACCACATAAGTACATGTGAAACAACGACTGCATGAGCACCGCACGGTACCAAAATGGTCAGGTGCAGAGGACCTGAGGTGGCTGTGGACCAAGATGTCCTTCAGATTTTTGTCGCGCCTATAGGCCACCAGAGGTAATTTGTGGAAAGCGTCACGGGTGTCAGAATCAGACTGGGGAAGGGAATAATGTTTGAGTAGAATGCGACGGACAGTCGAGTTATGGGGATGGAAGGTAAGAACCAGTTTAACCCTATCAGAGGAGGAGGAAGAACCCTAAGAATTATTCAAGGTATTAAGGCGAGATAGCTGGCGTACACGGAGCCAAGCCAATGAAATAATGCTGTCAGGGAAGGAGCGTCTACGAAAGAACTCAATCATCTCAGAGGATTTGTCGAGAAAATCGTCGTCATCGCTACATAAGCGACGAAGGCGAAGAAGCTGTGAGTAAGGTAGAGAGTTACGACAGGCAGGAGGATGAGAAGAAGTGTAGAGCAGAAAGCCATGTGCATCAGTGGGTTTGTAATAGACTGATGTGCTGAGGTATAGGGGATGAATAGTGACAATGATGTCAAGGAAATGGACTGAGGAGGTGGAAATGGTAGATGTGAATTTAATAGCGGGGTTGAAATTGTTGATGAAGTTGATGAAGCGAGACAGTTCTGCTTCTGTCATGTCAGTAATGCCTATTCCATCATCAATGTATCTGCGGAAAATAGATGGGAATGGGCCATCGTAGGTAGACCAAACTAGAAGTTCTAGATGTCCCATGAAAAGACAGGCATAGCTAGGCCCCATGGTAGTCCTTCCATATTTTCTATGTTTAGTTATTTTTAATCGGTGAATAAAACTGTTTCTCTTCAGCATTCCACTGGCTAGGTCACCAAATCTGACCTTCACTGGATGTGCTGTCATGCTCTTGTACTTAACTGCATTGACCATGGCTGTACTGTCCCGCCTGTATGGTAAGAGGTACAATTTCATTTATGGGAGAGGTCTTCATGGCAGCTGTGATAAGGCGAAGTGCTTAATTTTGCACCTTGCCTAAGGCTTGTAGATAAAAATGTGCTACTAAAGTCCATGCTGTTGATTCATATTCTGGTACAAGTATAATTTCACTTGTGAATACCTTATTTAAGTTTGTCTGATTGGTCCACAATCTTGTTCCTGCCAATTTCCTCATGAGAGCTGGTTTCATTCTTGACTTTGCTTCTATTTTCTCAATATGAGGCCTTCATGTAATTTTATTATCTAGTGTAGTACCCAAGTGCACAGGCTCGTCTTATGTTTGGATATATACATTTAAAATGGTTATCTTCCTGCTTTATCCGTATTTGAGAGTATAAAGAGTGGTGTTGAGGACTCCTCAGCTTTTACCTGCACCATCCATTTCTCTGCCCATGCTGCTATGTTGTCTGCTTCCTTTTGTATTTTTTTTTGCTGGCAATCTTTAGATGTTCTTCTGCATCCCACATCATTAAGTTATCAGCATACATAGCAGCTCTTACACCTGATGGCAGTTCTTAGATTACATCGTTTATGAACACACACACACAAAACAGTTGGAAGACAGTACCGAGTCTTGAGGAATTGAATGTTTTAGGATAACTTTTTTGCTGTTGTGGCCTTCCGAAGTGGTTCTTGTTTTTCAATTGTGTAGGAAGGATTGTATACAAACACTTACTCATGTTACCCCTAATTCGTTGCAGCTTTAGTATCAGTTCATCTTCCCATACCTTGTCAAAAGCTTTTTGGAGATCTATCCATAGGGTGAAAATTTTCTCTTTTTTTAAAAATGCATCTTCTATGATCTGGGATAGGAAAGTTATTTGGTCTTCTGTGCTGTTATACTCTCTAAATCCAGTTTGTTCTGGCACCAATAGCTTTTCTGATTCTATGTACCATTTCAATCTGTTGTTGACCATCATTTCCATTGTCTAGCAGAAAGCAACTCGTTAGACTTATTGATCTGTAACTGTCGGGCTTCTGTTTGTCCTTGCCTTTCGTTATGATGGTACACATGAACACTTCTTTTCACGACTGTTGTACATTGCCTGTATCCCAACTATAGTTGTATATCGGTAGTAATTTGTACATTGTTGCCTGTCCTAACTTCTTAAGCCTTTCATTGGTGACACAGTCCGGTCCTGTTGATTGTATATCCTTTAATGTCCTTATAGATACTTTTAGTTCTTCTAATGTGAATAGTTTGGATATGGTATCTATAAATTTTGTGTTCTTATCATTGTTTATTTCTCGATGAATATTCGTTGTATACCTGCATTGATGGTAATGATGCTTTCTTTTCTGTATGATTCTGCAAGCGTGTCTGCTGCTTGCTTGCCAGTGTAGAGTTTATCTGAATCTTCCAATTTATTTATTTTTTGTCGCTGAGAGTTACTATCAACATTCATTTGCTTGGTTAATTTCCACAGTTTTCTCCCTTCTATTTCGAAATTTGAGGTTTTTCTACTGTATGTTTTTCTTTTTTCCTTTAGTGAACTTTGCTTTGGTCTTTTCTATAGCAATGTGGTTCTGTTAGGATGGTTGCGTCTCTGCCTTAATACGTGTCTCAGCCAGTTCTTCCTGCCGTTTTTGAAGTGCATTGGTCCAATATGGTACATAATTCTTCCTCGCTCCTCTTGGTATTGTCTTCTTGGCTGCCGAAGTATTCCTTTATAAAACTCCATGACAATTATGTTGATGTATCTGCATGTTACTTGTATTTATTTTGTAATTAGGCTAGCGCTGTGCTTATATATATGTCAGTTTGCTTTCTTGTAGATCCATTTTTGCCTAGTTGGTCTTGTAATTATTATTTTGTTGGCTTTGATGGTGACTGGGCGATGAGAACTGCCACCAAGTTGTTCACTTATTGTTCTTTCCATTATGCCAGTCAGTTCTAAGATGCAGAATGCCAGGTCTGGGGTTGAGTTGCTATGCCATCTTCTTGAGTAGAAATTTGGTGGATCCTGTGAATTATTCATGAGGATTAGGTTGTTATCATCTTGCCAACTTTCTATATCTCTTCCCCTTCTTTCTAAATTGTTGTATTGCCAAATTTGGGAGTGGCTGTTAAAGTCTTCCACTGCCAGGAAATGTTTGTTAGGGACATTAAAGCTGGGCATGTTTAATGGGATGCCATTTGGGCAGTACAAGTTTAATATGTGGAGTTCAAGGGAGTTGTTTTTATGTGAATTATCTGGTATTCGGCACCTTTCTTGTGTGTTTTTGTTTCTGTGGCATTGATATTATTCTTCATCAGCGTTAGAATGCCGCCTTTCCTTCAATCTTTCCTGTCAACTCTAAAGCATTGGCACCCACGTAAACTTGAAGTTTATTTTATCCGTGATATAGGTTTACTGTATGTAGCAAATACCAATCTCTCTCTAGTGCTAGGTATTTTCTAGTTCAGTTTTGTTGTTGCTGACTCCCTTTGCATTCCAGTGCATGATATTTAGAATGACTGTCGTCTGTATGGTTTGACAGTCACTTTCCTCTTCTGCCACCTGACTAATATTTTATCTAGTTTAGAAACCGTTTTATAATACGTCATTTCACATGTAACGATATTTTTGTAGAATACATACCGAAAACGAATGTGCCAAACCCACATGGCTCAATTGAAAACGTAGCATAACGTACTTCAATCTCCTCGGCCTAAGCTAGACAGAGAGTATGCTATTTGAGAACGAACGCAGAGGAAGAGAAGAAAATCTAATAGAATAGAGACCCTCTGAGTAGGAGATCTATTCTCGAGTATCGTATATCATTTAGTGTTGGAGACTTCTGGCTATGTTTTCAAGGCAATGTATATCACTGAGTGTTGGAGACTTATGGCTATGTTCTTGAAGCAATGAATATCACTCATAGTTGGAGACTTCTAGCTATGTTCTATATTGTATATCACTATGTATCTATTCGCTGAACCCTTTTTTTGCCTTTCAGCGTCAGGGGTAGAAGAGTTCTCTGACTCTCGTGTGTGTTGAGTATATTGTGGAATTTGTCACCTCTTTTATTAGGTTGGTCCATCGTTTTCGTGGTCGGTCTGTATATCACTAATAGTTGGAAACTTCTGGCTCTGTTCTCAAAGCAATGTATATCACTGAATGCTTGAGACTTCTGACTATGAAAGAAATCTCTAGAGGAAATACTCTTATTATTTTACGTACAATAAATGGAACATAATTTCGATTTTAACAATTTGTGATGATCTAAATAAATATGGCGCATTCCTAGTGATCAGAGCATTGGTTTCACAAACGTGAGGCACAGTAATCGAATCCCGGGAACGAATGATTTTTTTTCTGTCTGAGGGTAAATTAAAAATCGCATCTGATACACATAGTGATGACATAA
Source organism: Meghimatium bilineatum (assembly GCA_034231615.1). Classification (NCBI taxonomy): domain Eukaryota; kingdom Metazoa; phylum Mollusca; class Gastropoda; order Stylommatophora; family Philomycidae; genus Meghimatium; species Meghimatium bilineatum. Next base: position 75,372,465 of record CM067322.1, read on the forward strand.
TGGTCAAAAAGGTTTCAAAAGTCGCATATAATTGAATTCACTGTACTCGGTTACCTAATTGTGCTCCGTCACTCTTAACGAAGCGGCACACCGCCAGCCGAGAGTACCACTCATAGCATGTTACTTCGTAGCTTCGAGTGATAATCCACAACGATTTACGAAAAATCCACTTGGTAAACAAGACAACACAAGCCGGATTCGAACTCATGACCTCTTGAACAGAAGGCGAACAGCTTAACCACCACGCTAGGGAGATCGTCATGCTGTTTTCTATCACACAACTACACCTATCGCCACAATGCAACATTCTTAACATGATACATGTAATATTGAAAGAAACAAACCTCTAGTATAAACGTGAAGATATTTATAATTGAGATGGAGTTTGGTGATTTATGTTGCCTTTACCTAGCTTGATAGAATAGAAATAGTAGATGTAGTATGCTCTTATTCGCCCGTGTGTAGCCAGGGCACAAAAGGGGACCAAAGAATAGCAACACTGTTTACCTTCCACGCATGTCGTAAAAGGCGACTAAGGAGGTTATGGGATGGAGTTGGCTGTCCCATCCCATATAGGGTCAGTGACCCAAAGCCATGCTGAAGTCGGATGTGTCAGGCCGAAAGGCGCATATATCGCAACAATGCTGTAAACCATGGCACAATGCATTCCGTTCTTTGGACTACGTCCTGCTAATCTGCAGGAGTTTGAGAATGAATGCAGAAGAAGTATGCTCTTATTGAAGAGAAAAATTAGAAATATACCCACATGAATCGAGAGGGGAAAAACAACTTTGGAACATTGAAGAAATGAATGAAACAATGAAATGAGAAAGACGAAATACAAACATAACAAATGAGAACGATAAGAGACAACTCGAACCAGCTACATTTACACAAGTCACAGTCAGTCGCATGTCTCCTTCAAATCTGCAATAGACAGTCCTTATTTTCTTAACGACAAGTTATCACTCGTGCACGTGCAAGAGTGTCCTTTTCTCCGGGTCGGAATACACTTTCCATTTAAAATCCACTCCCCCCCCCCCCCCCCAATATTTATAACTTAATTCATTAGTTTACGGACGGCAATTTCATTGTGGTCCTGGAAAGTGCTTCTTCTTCTATTAGTGTCGTGGGATAGTTATATGATGTATTGTATTTATTATCTTTGAATTATTGGAATGACGCTTCAATCTTCTAAGTTACTCTATTGCTAACATGATATACAGTAGCAACCCCCGGGTGTTGCCGGGGCCTGAGAGCGTAACAAAGAATAGCAACACTGTTTACCTTTCATCAATGTCGTAAGAGGCGACTAAAGAGGTTATAGTTGGCGTTGGCTGTTCCATCCCTTATAATGTCAACATGACATAAAAACATGCTGACGTCGGATGTGTCAGGCCGAAAGTCGCATTAATCGCAGCAATGCTGTAAGCCATGACACAACTCATTCCGTTCTCAGAACTACTTCCTGCTAATCTGCACGAGTGTCACAATGAACGCAGAAGAAGAAAAAGATATATCTTGCAAATAGAATCATACAACATGTTAATGGAATCATACAATATGTCAGTAGATTCATACAACGTGTCCGTAGAATCATACAACATATTAATGGAAGCATACAATATGTCAGTAGATTCATACAACGTGTCCGTAGAATCATACAACACATTAATGGAATCATACAACATGTTAATGGAATCATACAATATGTCAGTAGATTCATACAACGTGTCCGTAGAATCATACAACATATTAATGGAATCATACAACATATTAATGGAATCATACAACATGTTAATTGAATCATACAACTAGTAAGTCGAATCATATAACGTGTAAATATAATCCTGCAATGTATTAATAAAATCATACAGTGTGTTAATGATAGTTTACAGTGTATCAGCATAGGGAGCTGCATTAGCGCAGTGGTTAGCGCACTGGCTTCGAATATGAATGGCGACCACTTCACATAATCAGAGTTTTAAAATAAAAGTGCGCATGTTTAATAGAATATATATATATATATATACTACAACATCATGTCTATAAATATAAGGCACCAATAGTCTTTTATTTCCTCACAGAGAATATAAAAGAGACCAGATTACCCTAAGCTAGCCTCAACATCAGATATGTTTCCCCCGTACTGTTTACTGGTTATTTCATTCAACATCTAGAAACACTGGCGTTTGTTGATATTTGTGTGCATGTCCGCTACAGGATGACAAGTCATAATAAGGAAGTTTATCTAGTAATGTCAATAGTTCGCGCACACTGGTTATGGTGACACAGTGACTGAATTTGACTTTCCGAGAAAATATATTACTATTTTTGCAGTGTTGTTCTGAAACTTCCACTGTGAATATATCTAGAAATCTAGTAGCAGCATTCTTTAGTAGCATGACTTTCTAGTAGAAGAACTAGCCAGTGGCAGGACTCTTTAGTAACAGGACTCATGACTTTAGTAACAGTAGCATGATTCTAGTAACAGGAATCTAGTAGCTGCACTCTAGTAGCAGGACTCTAGCAGCTGCACTCTCTAGTAACACAAATCTTTAGTAGTTGCACTCTCTAGTAGCAGGACTCCAGTAACATAACTCTAGTAGCTGTACTCTCTAGTAGCAGGACTTTAGTATACGCACTCTCTAGTAGTAGGACTTTAGTATATGCACTCTCTAGTAGCAGGAGTCTAGTAGCAGGACTGTAGTTGTAACACTTTCTAGTATCTGCACTCTCTAGTAGTTGGACTATCTTCTTCTTCTTCTGCGTTCAGCATCTGTGGTCATGCTATACCGTCAGGCCTGTCGTCAAGACGAAATCCACTGTCTTCTCCAGGTCAGAGCGGCTGCCCCATAGCTTTTGCCTAAAGTCTGTATCCTTTGGCCAGGTCTGCTGTCTCTGCTCTTTGTATGTTGGGCAGACCTGAAGTATGTGATCCGGGGTCTGGGTTCCGGATCCACATTGACATTCATCTGTGTATGAGATCCTTAATCGGTAAAGGTGAACCAACAGTCTGCAGTGGTCGGACTATCTAATAACAGGACTCTAGTACCGGAACTCTCAAATAGCTGGAATCTCTAGTAGCTGCACTCTATAGCAGCAGGAATTTATAGTAGCTGCACTCTCTAGCAGCAGGAATTTCTAGTAGCTGCACTCTCTAGTAACTGCACTCTCTAGTAGTAGGACTCTCTAGTAGCTGTATTGTCTAATAGCAGGATTTTTAGCAGCATATCTTTCTACTACAATAATTCTAGTAGCAAGAATCTCTTGCATCAGGACTCTCTTGTAGTCGGACTCTTTAGTATCTGGATTATGGTCCCATAAGACTTCCAGCAAATGTTAATGCAGTGTGTCATGGTTTACGGTATAGATCTGTGTGCCTTTCGATTTGACACTTACGATTTCAGCATGACTTATGTGACATCCTATATGGGATGGGACAGCAAATTCCACCCACAACTTCATTACGTCGTTTCCTTACAACATAGTTGTAATGCGATTTTCTGGACCATATAACAATGCAGACTTCACATTTGTATTAAACTACATAACCTTGTTTCTCTGGGATAATGCGAATGGTTTCCATATTAGAGAAATTTTATTGAAAGGAGTTAATTGTTATGTTATTATCATTATAGCATGATCTGTTACTCCCTTTTTGCTAATGTTGTTTTCCAAATAGGTAGAAGTGTTAGCTTATTCAAGTGTCCAGTAATTTATTGTTGTGGTATCTTTCTGTTTAATATTAATTTTCATTTCCTTTGTTTTCATTACAGTAATTTTATTTCCATTTTTGCTGCTTCTCCTATCAATATATCTGGCTTTCCCAGTATGTTATGTTGTTTTCCCGCTAGATCTCTCATATCGTAGGACCATGGTCCTATTAGATTTTCAGCAGGTTGTAGTCCAGAGAAAGGAAATGTTTTGTGTTGCCGTTTTATTTTTCCCGATGGGAAAACATTGGACTTCGGCGAAAGATCATCCAATTGTTTGTAAATGCCCACTGCATTCACTTTTTACTAGTTTAGTTGTTTTTCCTCATTATCTAATTTAGTTTGTTCCTCTGTCTATTCCTCTCCCCATTATATAAGTATTGCTACTTTTAGATTTTTCTAAAATAATTATATCCATTATATTTCTAGCCCCAGCCATTACAACTTCTGTAATTATTCTTTTTAGTCAAATTTAGATTTTGGTACATATACGTCAGCGTGACAAATCAAGTGTCCTAACTTCCATACTTTCCTAAAATATTGATGAAACATGTCTGTAGTTATAAGCATGTCTGCTTTCATGGCTTCTGCTGTTATTCCATATGGTCCTGTGTATTTCCCACAGCACTGTAGTTTTAGCCTTTGACTGATCTCCAGTATAGCTACTCTGCTTAATTTTATACTTTTTCTTTTCTGGTTCTATTTTTAATTAGAGTGCGGCTATGTTCATTCCGCGTAAAGCGGGAAGTACGTTGGCCTACCTTCATTTGCGCCCAGGAGAACTGTTTTTGGTACCCAAGCTCACGTTATTTAATAACATCTTCTCTCTAAACTTGGAATATCTCGACGGTTGCAAAGCATCTTGTTCGAAGATAGATGCACAATGGTTAATTAAAGAAACCTCCAGATTGCCCCATGAAATAGATCCTACGAATAAAAGACTTATTCACTGGGAAGTGTATTACGCCAAATGTTTGTGATCTACTGACTATTAGAAAAAAATGTGGAACAAGTAACTCACTGCACATAGGAAACAACAGCTAGTGGTTTGCATTTTCCGGGGACCTAATCAAACAAGAGTGAGGAGACGGGACGAGAGTTTAGAGCAATCTTATCAGAAATAAAAGGACAGTTAGACATCGGTTTGGAATGATTTTTGTGTGTACAGTATCTGCGCACATTTAAATAGTAGGGATACACTAGGGGTATGGAAGATGGCAAAACGATTTACTTTATGAAGATTAATATTCTAGGAAAAGTTATCACGGTTGACCTCTATACAGAAGAATGCAAGCGGGATATGCATGACATATGCACTGATACAGAAGAATGGGAACATGCTGGCATGGATCTTGTTGCACGTAAGGAATAGATCAGTATTGATATATATAGATGTGTGTTAGTGTGTGTGTGTGTACACACACAGGAGAAAGTGATAGCAGATAGTTCTAGGGATGCACGTGTAAGAAGACACAAAACAGCATACGATGGCACATGTGGATCTGTGATTTCTTGCACTTACTGTGGAAAATATTGTGTGGCTCAGATGGATATTTTGCGTAACATCCTTCATCGAAATGTCTCTTGGCTCTTTTTAGCACAACAATTTACTATCTTCTGGAAAGACGGAAAAGTTCAAACTGCTGCCATTCACTTGAGTGTGCTGAGCGAATTTAATGCGCATTGCAGCAGTTATTGTTGTAATAATTTGTAATTACAAAAAAATGAACAAAAAACATGAATAGTACTTTACACTATATACAATCATCATCACGAGCCACACGTATAACTTGCAGTAAGTCCTACAATGTGGGAATACATTACATGCTCAAAACTCACAGTAATATTTTGTTACATCATTTCATCTAATTATTGCCCCCTCCCCCCAGTGATCTGTGCTGACGGCAGACATAGCACTGTTAGCATAGAATAATACGATAACCCAAATATGGGCAGAGCTTCTCGTCTTTCTGTAACGTGTGAACAAAGCTATAGTGCAACAGAACATTTCCCACACTAGGTCAAAGAAATATATTCATGTCGTTTAGTAATCCAGGTTGAATCCTAAACACATATATGTCTCATAACGTCATGGCACCATGGGAGTAAAACATTGAAATACTGTTACCAACCACGCATGTCGTAAGAAGCGACTAAGGTGGTTTTGGGTGAAGTTGTTAGTTACATCCTATAAAATGCCGAAGTGTCCTATAGGTCATGCTGAAGTCGGACGTGTCAAACCGAAAGTCGCATATATCTCAGATCAGCTGTAAACTATTGCAGAATGCATTCCGATATCTGGACTACATTCTGCTAATCTGTAGGAGTTTGAGGACAAATGTATACGAACAAGAAGACATATTTAAGTATATATCACGAGCATGTTCAGGGATGAATATTGACTAGATTAACATACTTATATATCACGAGCATGTTCAGGGATGAATGTTGCCTAGATTAACATACTTATATTATATATCACGAGCATGTTCAGGAATGAATGTTGACTAGATTAACATAAATATACATGCATGTTGTTCGTCCGACGTAGTCGAAGATGACCATATATCTCAACTGGGATGACTGTGACTACTCCTAAGGTGGCTGGTAATTTCTATCGCACGTCATTTGTTGGAAGAGTCTGTTGGACATTGAGCGACTCTTGACTTTCCTCTAGAACATTTTTGTTGCAGAGTATGATGTCTGATAGTCTCTAGAGCTACAGCACCACTGTTGATTCCGGGACATCAGTCGGATCGGGCATGTGTAACACTCCCATGAATATTTGTTCATGTTAAAATAAGTTGGTGATGTCTTAAATGATTCCATGAAATGTTTTTTCTCTGAATCCGAAGTTGCATTATCTCCTTCTGACATCCATAATATGTATATATATATATATATATATATATATATATATGAGGTTGAATCAAGGACGCGGTCTTGCTCCAAGCCTGTTCATTCAGTATGAAGTTTTCTGCCATGCTAACAGACGCAACTAGATCAAGTGACGTTACGGACATATAAATAACATACGGAGCAGCCAGTAAAATGTGCAATCTTTGGCATTTACAAGCAAAAGGTGAGGTCCGTGCCATACACAACTGTTAGGGAATTCCATATGCAGATGACTGTGCACTGTGTGCTGATTCTGCAAACAGTGTGCAGGTCATCCTAAATTTGATGACGCTTGTGACAACTTCACCATCAATACAAAGGAAAACAGAGGTCAGGTTTCAACACACACCAAACAACCCAAATTTAAATCCCTATATAAGGATCAGAGAAGAAAAGCTTAACACTTTAGATAGTTTCATCTACCTGGACTCAGTTTCTCGCAAGCCATAAACATCGACACTAAGGTAAACTTGTTATACGGAGACTGGCTGCTCAAGGCAGAAGGACAGAAGATACGTTTTAAAGACAGTCTTAAAACATCACAGAATCACTTCAAAATAGACACAAATTCAGGGTGACATTCTTGCAGAGACAGATTCGACTATCATCGCAGAATCAAGAGTGGTACAACAGCTGAAGAGAACCTCAGACGTCTTGTTGCATAACATAAACGCACTAGAAGAAAGGCAAAAGCTGGTCAATGTCCCAGAGACTCCACCTACACATAATCAGAGTGTGATAGACAATTCCAGGCACGCATTGGACTCATTAGTTACAAAACCATCCCGGTTTGATCGGTATTGTCCCGGTGCTTTCTCGGTGTCCCAGTCGGTTTGATTTCTTTCAAAATTTCTAAAATAACCGGTATTAAATTAATTTTCGAAAATTAAGCTGTCTAACATAAAGCATTATGACAAACCTCATTTGCTCTCTGATAGCCATAACGAACTTTATGAGATTTACTACGGGAATCGTGAAGACCGTTGACCTACCTTCATTTGCGCTTGGAGGACTAGCACATCAATTTTCTCCATTTTACACACCATTTATGTATATTATACATTATGCGTTGAATTGTTTTGTGCGCAAATGTTTTTTTTTCATTACAGCCATTTTCAAGTTTTATCGGTAGATCTCTCCGCATATGCGACTCTCGTGTATATGCTTTGTCTGGGTACATTGTTTTTTCTTGAAAGTACTTTATTAGAGCACATGATTACGCAAACAGTGGCAACTACTAAAAGCAGAGTAAAACATTAAGAAATCACCAGATCGAGCCAACTGATACATTAATGCTTTTCTCCCAAACGGATTACTGTACTGGTTTCTATGTCCGCCATGTTAGTCACATGATTATCGTAATCGCTACGCTGCTGTCATACTGACTGACAACTTCGCGATTGGTAGGACCAGTTGCTATGGTGACGAGACGTTTGTTGTCACATAGGAAACTTTCTATCTATACAGAATGCTCTTTATCAAAGTAACGTATCTGAAATATTTCGAGAATATCTTAGTGGTATATTACAGTCTAACACTGACATAGAATCCTCAAACAATAGGAGATTGAAGCCATTATACTTGTATGGATAAAAGAACAATAGGAGATTGAAGCCATTATACTTGTATGGATAAAAGAACAATAGGAAGTTGTCTTTTTTATATGATGATGCCGTAATCACTTTAGATGAAAGCCGGTAGCTCTTTCTTATAAAAGCAGAGATAATTTTGAATTGCGCAATTGAAGTGACCCGGACTCAAAAGCATGGATGTGTGAGGGGGTTTATGGATATATAAGAGGGGTTTTTGTGGATACACCTTTAGTCTCGCAAGAGAGGAAATTCAGTGCTCCAGTATGCAAGGATTATCACGTCCAACCAGGAGAACAAAACATACTTCACGGCCAACAGTCTCATCATTCGTCTTCCAGATTTTTGACCCAAACGAAGTGATCGCCCATGCAGCATTGCTAGTCATCTAAGTCTGCCACAAGAATACAAAGTTGCAATGTCTGCAGGCATGCATATCTTCGTCATCCGTGAAATTATTTGATAGAAGACACAAACAAGAGATTAAGACATAATGTAACAATAATGTTCGTTTTCACAAGCAACAGTTGCCAGAATATTCTCCATTTTTCAGTAATTCTCCTATAATATGCCTGAAAAGAATAAAGTGACCCTGTTCTTTGCAACCTGAACTAGAAGTTCACGCACCGGTACCCCACTGGCGTTTTTTTTCAAAAAAGAAAGTAATGTATTTTGTCATATTTAAATATGATTGTATTTATTTGAAGGTTACATACTAGACTGAAGTTTAATCATCACTACATAGTCACTATCATTACCATCTTATGAGAAAAGGCTAAAATCTTCTCGGACACAGGTATTAGACGACTGTGTAGTAACATAAGACTAGTAGGCTAACCGCGGAATACCTCGTTCCTGATAGACATAATCGACCCAAGTCCATTTTTCCTGTCTATTTTTCCCATTTCGAAAATTGTCCATAGCGATATTTTAGTACAGTTCAGGTGCACAGTAATTGATATGTCGGCATGACTAAACGTTGCGACGCACTCATCGCATGGCAATATATACTAAAACTACCACAGGCTAGTGCAGTCTACCATAATTAAAGACAATGGATAACCGACGAATGATATGTGAGGCATATATGACACAACTTAATCGGAAGTGCACAGCAATGCAAGTACCCCGGTTTGTTATGGTATGTTCCTCCAGGGCCATAGGCGTTGCATGGGGCAGAAACCATAGCTTTCCATTTCTGTCTTTGTGTTGCAAGGTCTTTCAATTGTTGCGTGTTGTTTAGGTTCATTGACATGCCTTCTCTATTAATGGTTCTTCGTAGAGTTTCTCTAGGTCTCCCTCTTCTTCTTACTCCGGGTGGCAGCCAATATAGTGATTGCTGGGGAATTTTTAGGCTGTTCATTCTGAGAACATGGCCGATGTAAGTCCAACGCTTTTGTCTAATAAAGGAAGATATATAGGTTTGTTTTTTTCCCTCTCTTATAGTAATGTTAGAATTAAAGTCACTCCACTTAACATTCAGAATAGTACGTAGTCATTTGTTTTTAAACCCCGGTTTAAATTTTATGAAAATCGTGCTGGGTATTGAGAGTAAATACAAACAATTAAATAAACAAGTCATAGACAAATGAAAGATTGTAGAAAGAAAAGTACTTTACTGAAAATAATTGATATGAAGACCGTGTTGTTCTACGTTCTCAAACTCCCTGCGGATCTTTCTTATAGCAAGACAACTGTCATACTAGATTACCAACAAGATGTTGTCATGGAAACGAAATGCAAGGTAACTGATAAGTTAAGTAAATTTCCCATTCAATGAACAGTGGACCTCTGTATCCATATCGATAGTAGGGCAGTCGTACGAGAAAAATCGTTCTTCTACTTTATAGGGAATATTTACCTGAAAGCTAGCCACATTCAAGAATGCTTGACATTTTCTCATCTGTAGGTATCATAATTGACATATCCACCGCCCGTGTGGCAAACGGGGCCTGGATTTCTAGTTTATCATCATCAATGTCCGTCTCCGCAACAAAGGTTGGCTGCAACAGACATCCAACACCCCATGTCTATTTTTTTAATGGCCAAAAGTACCGTCAATGACATGAGGAAAATAGCAACAACTAAACAAATTACAAACAAGTTAAAAATGAGAATTGTAAAATGCTACATCTATTCTATATTAATGTATGGATCAGAAACATGGACACTAAATAAACAATTGGAAGACAGAATTGATGTCTTTGAGATGTGGGTATATAGGAGAATAGGAATAAGATCATGAAAATAGAATAAAGCAAATAAAGATGTGCTAAAAACACGTAATATGAAGAAAGAATTACTAAGAGAAATCAATATCAAGCAAATAAATATTTTGGACAATATATATTTTAAGTCAAAGGAAAGAGAGCAAGAGGTAGGCAGAGATACACGTGGGAGAGTAACATCACAAGATGGACAGGTTTCAGTCTAGCAGAGTGCACCACCAAAACAAGAGACAGGGAATGTTGGAGATCTATTGCAGCCAAACTGCGTTGCGGAAACGGCACCTGATGATGTCTCTTTGGTGGTGCACTCTCTAAGGCTGCAACCTGTCCATCTTGATATGTTACTGTCCCACGTTTATCTGTCTACCTCTTGCTAGCCTCCCTTCGACTTCACTCTCAAGTATGGGATCTTCCTCAAGGTGTCATGTCTTCTAATGTGTAAAAAATATTTTATTTTATTGCTCTTTATTTCTGTCAATAATTCTTTCTTCATCTTAAATGTTGTGAGAACTACTTTGTTTGTTTTATTCTCTTTCCATTATGTTCTCCCTATTATTCTATATATCCACATCTTAAAGACATCAATTCTGTCTTCTAATTATTTGTTTAGTGTCCATGTTTCTGAGCTATACATTAATATAGAAAAAATGAAGCATTTAATAATTCACATTTTTAGCTTGTGTAATTTCTTTAGATGTTAATATTTTCCTCCTGTCATTAAAGTACTTTTAGCCCTTTCTATTCTTCTTTTAATCTCTTTCACGTCTGCAATTATTTGATACTATGTGTCCTAGATATTGATCTTCTTCTTCTTCTTCTGCGTTCGTTCTTAAACTCCTGCAGATTAGCACGCTGTAATCTGGAGAACGGAATGCGTGCTGTCATGGTTTCTATCATTGCTGCGATATCTGCGCATTTGGGCCTGGCACATCCGACTTCAGCATGGCTTTGGGTCATTGACCCTATATGGGATGGATAGCCAACTCTACCCCATAACCTCCTTAGACGCCTCTGACGACATTCATGGAGAGTAAACAGTGCTGCTATTCCTTTCTCTCCTCTCGGGCCCCGGCGACACACGGGTGAGTTGGATACTAAGAATAGCATCTCTAGTTCCTTTGTTTTTCCGAAAACTGAATTCCTTTTCAACGACCTCAATGTCTATCTTGCTTTTAATTCGTTTATGTATTATTTTGATCAGTATTTTGGTTATATTACTCATCAAACTTATTGTTCTATATTCTGTAAAGTCCACAGCTCTCGACTTCTTCGGTAGTTGTATGAATATTGATGATTTCAGGTCTTTAGTTATGTGGTCTGTTTCATTTATGTCATTACAAAGTTCTGTGATAGTTTTCACACCAAATCCATCTAAAGTGTGTATTATGTCTGCTAGTTGGACTTCTAGTTCAGATTGTATATACTAGCGTCATCTTCTTTTCAAGGTTTCCAGGCGACAATAAAGAAAATTGGGAAATAGACGGACAACCTATAACCTGTGGGGAAAAAATCCCGATTATTATTTTGTCTCCATGACTTACTTTTGTCTTCTATAAAATAATCCCTATGGATGACAAAGAGACTCCGGCTAGTGACATTACACTTTGTCCTTTTGTTGCAGTCTCGTAGGTGACGGAAATCACTGTGGTAGAGTCAGAAGCAACTGAGTCAGAAGAATGATGATATAGGTTACCAAGAAGTGTGTGTTTTGCTCCATGCATGAGATGGTAATCGGCCTCAAGAGACAGATCTGAAGGTGAAGCTGTGGGGCAACCGTGAGGACCTCCTGTTGACGACTGAATTCATGGAGGCGGCCCACCTTCCTGTATAGACTTATGAGCATAGGAAACTGATCGCAGAAGAAGAAGAAGAAGAAGATGGTAATCCTGGGATACTATCTCACTGGACTATCTGCATTCAGGGACTAAACATGCATCCATATGTTTTCCTCACTCATTCATGCCTTATATACATGCTTTTGTGGGTACTTTTGTCTCCTCAGTCAAAGAACTGAGATGAAACTGCACTGTTGTCAAAAAGCCTATTGGCTGTCCATGAGCTACCTACTCACAACTACATGGTTTATTGAATCGTCACCATTGCATGGTCACAGAATTTCTCTAATTATAAAATGAAAATCTACAACAAATGGTATGGGAAATCCGTTCAGTAAGACATTGATACGGGAATGAACTAGTCGCAAGGATGGTGTTTATAAGTGCCTTTTGTATGCAAATGTTTGAATAAACCGTCTTCCCCCATCTCAGCTCATCCTCCATTTCCCTCACCTCTTTTCATTTGTAACACGATTTCAAATTCCAGTGTAATGTGACTCTCTGAAGTGATTCGTTTGGCTCCTCTACTCATAAATATTTCAGATCTTTCCACCATAAACAGCCCAGGTCCTTGGGTACAGTCCTGGGTTATACGACATGGGTGGGAAGCAGTTTTGGGTCCCAGACAAGATTGAGTAGTGACCTCCATAAGTTTTCATTACTTTTTCAGAAAATGATATAAGAATTTCATTGTCTGTATCGATTATCTACAATGTCATTACTTCGTGTAACAAACTGATTGCACGTTGATCTAGAGAAGACAGTAATTGTAGAAGATTAAATGCTGAAGTAGTAATGATAATTATTGTGCTGCTAGTGAAATCACTATAATAGCAGTAGGGGTCTCATTTACATTAGAGTATACGATTGTGAGTTGCTGAGGACCGAAAGACAGGCAAAGAGAAGAGAATCTGTTAGCTGCCAGGCGCACTTATGAGGCCGTGAATGATGTTTTTTGTGGGGAGGGGGCGGTGGAATTGTTGACTGTCCCATCTCACAAAGTGTCATAATAACACTTCAGCATAACCTCTCGGTCACTTTTACCATATACAGGATGACTCAATAAACACCACCCCAAAAATCTCCTTAGCCGTCTTTTACGACATGCATGGAAGGTAAACAATATTGCTATTATTTACACCCAATTTGGGCTTCGTAGCACACACGCGCTGCGTTACAGAGTGACCATAAAGATGAATACGTTCTGGAAAGAATATGTCACCTGAATTATAACTATAACTTAGTCAACTTCAATAGTAAAGTAAATGGTGTTGAGATACCTGTAGGAAGCGAGTATTATGACATGAGAACAATACGATCATTGTACTACCAAAACAAAATGCAGAGAAGGTTGAAGACAATTTTTTCAACAGACCTATCAATGTGCAGACGGTACTTCCTGAGTGAATGTATATTTTGCTTTGTCTAGTGTCTTCTTGTTGTTTTTTTCTCTCCCCAATTAATGACTTTTTGTGCTTCCTTTTATTGGACATAAAAAAATTGTTTTCTGTTTCCTTCAAATCATCAGATCCAGCACACACTTTGTTTTGTTTTTTTACTTTTATCGGACCAAGAACATATGTTTTCTTCCTATTATCAGATCGATGACACATTTTGTGTTTTCTTCCTATTATCAGATAGAGCATACCTTTTATGTTTTTTTTCCTTTTATCGGACCAATAACATATTTTTTTCTGTTTTCTTCCTATTATCAGATTGATGACATGTTTTATGTTTTCTTCATATTCTTCAGCGCGTTTTCTTAAGTAATGCCATAATATATGTTATACTTCTTCTTCTTCATCGTTCATTCTCAAACTCCTGCTGGCTTTCCCTTGTAGCAAGACCATTGTCCTATTAGATTTCTAGCAGGATGTAGTCCAGAGAATGGAAATGCGTTGTGTCACCGTTTTATTTGCGCCAATGGCCCGACACATCCGTCTTCGGCGGGATATGTTATACACTGATCCTGAACTACGAGTAGTAATGACATGTGAACTATTGTCCACTACAGTCATGGTCATTTGGATACAAGAAAGGTGCAACTACGGATTGTGTCATGTCACAGTTAAGTCGGTTGTAAACAATGTCAGATTTATTTTTAAAATACTATCGATATAAGATAGTATTATATCAATTGTCGATATAAGATAGTATTATATCAATTGTCGATATAAGATAGTATTATATCAATTGTCGATATAAGATAGTATTATATCAATTGTCGATATAAGATAGTATTATATCAATTGTCGATATAAGATAGTATTATATCAATTGTCGATATAAGATAGTATTATATCAATTGTCGATATAAGATAGTATTATATCAATTGTCGATATAAGATAGTATTATATCAATTGTCGATATAAGATAGTATTATATCAATTGTCGATATAAGATAGTATTATATCAATTGTCGATATAAGATAGTATTATATCAATTGTCGATATAAGATAGTATTATATCAATTGTCGATATAAGATAGTATTATATCAATTGTCGATATAAGATAGTATTATATCAATTGTCGATATAATACCTGCTGTTTCATTTGGAAACTGCGTTCTATAGTGAGTCAATTGACTTTTACCGAAATTGTGTATACATTGTGTCGACAGACAATTAGCCCACGGTGATCATGTTATAAAGTAAGAAAAACAGCTTGTGACTTATGATCCGACATATCCAACTTCATCATGGCTTCTAGGTCACTAAAGCATGGGACAGCCAACTCCATCCTCACAATTCCTTAGTTGCCTCGTATGACATTCGTGGTAGATACGTGTTGCTATTCTTTCCTTCACATTCAGGGTACCGTCAAAATCGTTTGGGAGTCACTGGTTAGACCAAATAAACCTTTAGATTTTAAACCAAATCTCCCCTAAGCGATTATACTAAATCTTCCTTTATTACTTACACCAAGTCATCATTTCATCTCGTTGTCATACTGTCCGCTATCCTCATCCCTTCACCGTTACTTCATCACATGATTCACTGTCAAAAGCAGGAGACTATGAGGATCCCCGGGGCCTAAAAGGATATAGAAACCCATCTATGACAACCTTCAGGACATAAAAGTGAGATGTAGAAAGTTATTGTCGAGCTATTTTATAATCCCTGGAGACTCTTAGAGGGTAGAGCTGGTGCGTAAAGCATTATTTGACGCTAGGGTCAGCTTTACAGTTTTTATTTACGTTGGTCTGTACTTGTTAATATGATTTTTTGTGCGCTATATTCTTCTTCTTCTGCGTTCGTTCTCAAACTCCTGCAGATTAGCAGGATGTAGTCCGGAGAACGGAATGCGTTGTATCATGGTTTACAGCATTGCTGCGATATTTGTGTCTTTCGGCCTGACACATCCGACTTCAGCATGGCTTTGTGTCACTTAACCTATATGGGATGAAACAGCCAGCTCCATCCCATAACCTCCTTAGCCGCCTTTTACGACATGCGTTGAAGGTAAACAGTGTTGCTATTCTTTGCTCCCCTTTCGGGCTCCGGCAACACAGGGGCGATGCGCTATCTAAACAATGATGTCTGTGTTTTTCCGGAAATAATAGTAATACTATCAAAAATTATACATGTCGTATGCGACGACTCAGGAGGTTTAGTGTATTGTCTACTACACTACTCTATAATCTAGGCGACGGTGGTACTGCAGATGAACAATGTTTAAATTGATGAAGTGTAATCAAAAGTTTTGTGTGAAACATGACACGAGATTTGAAGAAATTTGTGGAACAGTAATTCTGTTAGAGAATGTTCTAATATACGTCAACAATTACTGGGGGATGCGTTTGAAAATGATTGACAGTTGTGAACAGGAGCGCGCTGTGACAAAAGTAGACTTCAACAAAAATAGTTATTGGTACACCAATGAAAGTGTTTGAATTTGAAACAAATTTCTGAAAATGTTAAACACAATATATATTTTCTGTACTATTTATACAAAAAAATGTAATAAAAAAATAAGTGGGGGAGGGGGGATTTAACGAAATTAAGCACATGAGTCTATGGATTAATGACATTTGTTGACAAGGGTGGACATTAGAAATTGACAGTGTTGAACTACGGTATGGATTACCCCTCAGTAGAGGGCTGTACATATAAGTGAAATTGGGCCCTAAAGTTAGTGCCATCAAGTCAGTGGCGAATCGACCATTAGTAAGCATTGTTTACAATTATCTTCCCCCCCCCCCAACGCAACCAACTGCAATATAATATTATGACGGTCTTTACGCACTTAAAGTGTAGGCCTATAAATATAATCTTATCTATATTAATATTTAAGTAATATATCAAGCACGAATTGGAGCAAATGAGAAAATAACTGCGCTTCATTCTATGCCAAATTCTCTTATTTTATAAGCATCATCATCAGCCGCTAACAACTAACTGCAATACAATGTATTGGTTTAAGGTCTCTTGAAAACAGATGATTTTCCACACTCGATTAAATGAGTCGTTTACTCTATTTCTGAAATCCATTACTATGGGACAATTCACTCTTTATTTTGAAATATTTTTCAAGCTACATTGGCGTCGTCTTCATGTGTATAACCTACCATAACCTTAAACAGAGAATGTAATAATTTATGGAAGATTTGCTTTTCGTAAAAAAAAATTTGGTGCACGAAATATCACAGATAAATTGACGTTGCTTATTGAGTAAATTATAATATGTTTCATTATAAAAAAATTGGTACATGGCCGCTAGGTTAGAGATCCAATTTCAAAATGAACATGTTCTGAGATCGACTTATTTCTGGTCATTTATACGTTTTTATTTTTGAATTATTCTTTAGGATAAGTATATCTATCATCTCTTCGCTAAGCGCTTTGTGACCTTTCAGAGTCAGGGGTAGAAGAGTTTTCTGGAGATGGCCCTCGTGAGTGCTGAGTATATTGTGGAATTTGTCACCTCTTTTATTTAAGTTGTCCATCGTTTTCGTGATCAACCTCTATGTATGTCTTCAATCTATCAGTGTAGCATAGCTTGATGTGGAAAGCTGTCTGATGTAGTCTGCTGATGTGTGAAAACCATTTCATCTGTTGTCTTAATATATACCAAGATTGGTGTAGTCCCGGTTCTTTGTTTAATGTCCTCATTCCTCACTATGTCTCTTAGTGACATAATGGGCATGGGTATAGCATAGTGTCATAAAGTAACGTATTCTAGAAATATAAAGATGTATATATATATATATAAGATGTCTCTGGATATAGTCAACACTGGTGTTTGGTTTCCTATTATTTCTTACAAATCTAAGATGTTACACATCTTGGCAGTGCCTCCAGTTAACTAATCATTTCGAATTTGCTACAATTCGTGAAAACCACGTGAGAAAATTAATGATACAGGACATAGCAAAGTAATTATTAAAATCAAAATTAAATTGTGAAAGTACAATGTTTCCCCTCTGACATAAGGAATAAGTGTGGCAAACAACCCCCCCCCCCCCCTCCCACTTTTATTCCATTGTTTTGATTTAATCAGAAACGGGAGCAAGGAATAATAACACCTACCTAACATGCACGTTATAAATGGCGACTAAGGTGTTTTGAGAGTGGAATTCTGTCCTATTGCATATAGTGTAAAATCGATCCCGAGGATATGCGTCAGATGTGTCATGTTGAAAAGAGTAGATATCGGAGCCATCTGCAACCCTTGGAACAAAGCATTGTTCTACGTATTACATCATGCAAATCTGCAGGCGTTTGATAACAGAATAATAAGAAAAGGTATGACAAATACTAACTTTCTCTGGTTTCTTTCATCATCATCAACTTCACGATCGACATGTGCAATATAATCATTAAAATTATCATCAATATCTAATTGATGTGGGAGCTATTGTGTTATATTCCTTTTGAATTGAAAAATCATACGTAACAACGGTAGAGATTAGAAATAGGTAAAAATGCAGACGTACAGATAGATGGCCGGGTGGATGGACAAATAGGAAGACTTATGACTTATGAATGACTTATGGACTAATGGGAGGACAAAAAAAATAATTTAATTATAGAGAAATAAATAGATAGATATGCAGGTAGGTAATGGGCGAAATAATTAGATAGGTAGATATGTGAACAAATTAGATAGATAGATAGATAGATAGACAGACAAACATACAGATAGTTAGACAGACAAACTGCCTGTTAGACAGACCGATAGACCGACATACAGACAGACCGATCGGATGACAGACAGACCGATCGGATGAGAGACAGACATACAGACAGACCGATCGGATGACAGACAGACATACAGACAGAGGAAGATAGATAGACAGACAGACATACAGACAGAGGAAGATAGATAGACAGACATACAGACAGAGGAAGATAGATAGACAGACATACAGACATATGAAGATAGACAGACAGACATACATACAGACAGACATACATACAGACAGACATGCAGACAGACAGACATACAGACAGACAGAGGAAGAGAGACAGAGGAAGACAGACAGACAGACAGACAGACAGACAGACAGACAGACAGACAGACAGACAGACAGACAGACAGACAGACAGACAGACAGACAGATATATAGATAGATAGATAGATAGATAGATAGATAGATAGATATATAGATAGATAGATAGATAGATAGATTGATAGATAGATAGATAGATAGATAGATAGATAGATAGATAGATAGATAGATAGATAGATAGATAGATAGATAGATAGATAGATAGATAGATAGATAGATAGATAGATAGATAGATAGATAGATAGATAGATAGATAGATAGATAGATAGATAGATAGATAGATGGATAGATAGATAGATGGATAGATAGATGGATAGATAGATGGATAGATAGAAAGATATATAGATAGATAGATAGATAGATAGATAGATAGATAGATAGATAGATAGATAGATAGATAGATAGATAGATAGATAGATAGATAGATAGATAGATAGATAGATAGATAGATAGATAGATAGATAGATTCCTCCCCAACACAACCACCACAACCTATCAACGTCAACTAACATTTTTTATGCATCCGCTAGTCAGGACACGTCATTAATAACCACCTCAGAATGCACTTTGCACGCTCCGAGAAGACACATTACCTGCCAGAGCCGGGATTACCTGTATTATAAAGTGTCTATTGTCTTTGTCTGGCATTTAGAGCCTAAATCGGCCTTGCCCTGCGGCTCGGTGTCTTGTCAATGTGCTGAAATAAAGAATGACTAAATAATCGAACTAAGGATATTTTTTTTTCGAAAATGTGTTAACAATAAAGTATAAAATGCGTATTTCCAGATGTTTATGAACAATCATTCCTACCAAATGAATGTGATTCATTGACAATAACCATTCTTTAGAAACTATGAATATTCATCTTTATGGCATATATAGCGAGAATATTTTGGAAAAGCAACAAAGATTGAAAATTCTCATAAATATTTACATAATACAATTAAATTTGTATAATGAAAAGTCGATTGGAACAATGCAGAGTTCATGAAATACGATTAGTTTGTTTATTTTTGTGTGCTGCCCATGGTACAGTCACGTAGATTCAATTTGAGATTTAAACCATCCGGACATACACACCTTGTACTATAAGAACACACTTTCGTACGATTCGTCGACGAATGTCTTAACAATGTCTTAAGTTCACATTTGAAGTCATTCTCCTCAGATAACCTGATTCGGTGTGCGCTTCAAAACCGGTATGTTCATCAACTTTGTGGATAAGAACATTCAGCTTTAACATTCGGCATTTCTGATTGTAGATTTCCTTCTTCGTTCTATCAATATTCGCTATCTTTTCTTTTGCCTTTAGTAGTTTATCAGAATGTATTATTCATCTCAATGTCATCTAAATTGTAATTTAATACTGTAATATATTGGTTAGCAATGTTTTCATTTATTGGTATCTAGATAAGTTGTGTTCATGAAAGAGGAATTTTGATAAAACAGTCGATTCATATTTGTCTTGTGTGATTGCAGTGATTAGAAACATTTCCAACAAATTTATTTTTAATTTGTGCATGTCCGAACATCAGTCAGCTGTTTCTTCACAGCTTGACGTCGTGTTTACAAGGTGGATTTTCCTGGTTATAGTTTAGAGCTGCGGAGTTACGTACCATGACTGGTATACTCGGAGGCGTTGTAACGCTTCCTTCAGGCTGACACAGTACGTATAGAGTAGCCTAGCACAATGACATCAATTCTCTACACATTTTAAATACGTTCAACCCTACAGTGTACCCTACTGAATACCCAACGCTAGGAGAAGGTCACCTTTGACTATCGGATCCACATCTCATAGAGTAGTTGTCGGGGAACAGGAGGAAATTATTCCAAATGTTTTAAAATTGAAAATTATAGGAATAATAGGGAATATAATTGTATATCAATATATATATATATATATATATATATATATATATATATAGATATCGCCCGTGTTTTACAAGGGCCCAAAAGGGGAGCAAAGAATAGCAACACAGTTTACCTGCCACGCATGTCGTAAAAGGCGACTAAGGAAGTTATGGGATTGAGTAGGCTGTCCCATCCAATATAGGGCCAGTGACCCAAAACCATGCTGAAGTCGGATGTGTCAGGCCGAAAGGCGCACATATCGCAGCAATGCTGTAAACCATGACACAACGCATTCCGTTCTCAGGACTTCATCCTGAAAATCTGCAGGAGTTTGAGAACGAACGCAAAGAAGAAGAAGAAGATATATTTATACATATATAAATATTTTATTTTGCTTACACTTATACTTCAACCGATGACATGTCAGAAGTTATGTTGCAAAATTTAAAATAGTAATATTGGTCGAAACAAATATAATATGGGGTTATGGATGTAAATGAAAATTTCCCCGACCCTGTTTTAGAGATTCGGTTACCACAGTTATTTAAATAAATATTCAATTTGTGTTTAATAATATCGCGTGTTATTATTTGCCAGGGGGGGGGGGGGGGATTTGGTTTGCTTAGTATCTCAATAAGGCTTATTCCGGCACCTTTCATATATACTGCCATGTTTCACATCTGCATGCAGTCAGAGTATAAATTTTGTGAAGTGCTACTTTGACTTTTGAAACAAAACTGACTGTGCTGACTGTCATGACTTCCTCCAGAAATCTAAGTCATAAATTGGATGAAAAATGTTTGAAAAAATGGCCGATAGTAAAACACAAGCCAATAAAGCTGTCAACCAACAATGAATATACTCCAATAAAACTAAACAACTGGCAAAGGTGGAATTACAAACATGCAAACTGAAACAAATGTTCAAGTGTGTTAGATTTACATAATAAAGCTATAAATAATCTTTAAAGTAGAGTTGTTGTTTTTTAAAGTTTTTAAACGATGAAAAGAATTCAAAGTTGCTCGACTTCTACCAGATACAATATAAAATAACTGCATTTCGAGAAATTACATATGAAATACTAAGGGACACTGAGATGTTAAGATAACATTACATGTATGGTAATTCTTCTTCTTCTTTCATTTCAAAGGTTTAGACCATGGGCCATGAGAAAGTGGATGCTCTGTCAAAAGTAGGAAGCACAATGGAGCAACACAGACACCACTGTCTTACGGATAGGCAAAGACAATAATCCACAACACATACACAGCAAAGTGGAAGAAACAAATGGAAGTGGAATACAAACAAGATGCAATACATCTCCACCAAAGATATCACCAGACCACAATATTTAGCCTTAGAACAGGTCACTGCACACTGTTGGGTCACCTTTACCGATTGAGGATCTCATACACAGATTAATGTCCATGTGGATCCGAAACCCAGACTCCGGAATACATACTTCAGGACTGCTCAACATACAAAGAGCAGAGACAGCAGATCTGGCCAGAGGATACAGACTTGAGGCAAAAGCTATGGTGCAGCCGCTCTGACCTGGAGAAGACGGTGTACATCGTCTTGACGACGGACCCGACAATATAGTATGACCACAGTTGCTGAACAAAAGAAGAAGAAGAAATGTGTGAACATCTGCAATATTGTCTTTTGATTAAACTTTACTGTCTTTTGCAGCTCATGCAGAGATTCATTTATCTTTGATTTTAGTGTTGTTTCTACGCGTCAGTACTACTGTCAAGACATTCTTCAAGAATATGCTTGGCAGTGTTGCTGTTCGTCCAGTATAATTGATGATGATTATGTGTTTAATAATCCCGTTTTGAAATTCATTTAGAGTTATATCCTTGACTATGAGTTCGTTAATGGCTCATAAACCATATTATGGTTGCAAATGTCCTTGGACAATTCGGGCATGGCATGGCCACCGTATATGGTTTTGGTCTACCCCTGACCTTGTAGCTACACTCCGCTGTTTAGCTGATGCATGTCTCAAGATGTAGCGCCTTTTTGTAATACTTTAGAGCGACATGTATCTCTATTTTATGCAAGTTTCCCCATGTATTTCTTTTTTAGTTCACTGGATATCAGTGAGTTCTATGACGAGTTTTTGTAGCGCATCTTTAGACTACACTGAAAACGAATGCCCTTCTGCAACTGATCATAGAAAAGAATCTTTGGCATATCCAGGAGTCTCACTCTGCATCAGAACAGTGTCAATATACCAGATCTGTCAAGAACAGTGGTATAGGTAATCCTGTATTGCCATCTGATGTTCATAATATTTCTGAGACAATGTGTGTTAAAGTGAATAAGCTTAATTACATGTCATCTATAAGAAGTCCATTTTGCACCAGTGTATAACACTGAATTGCATTTCAATATTTCAAACCTAACCACATATATTTAGGCTATATTGCCTGCCTAGAATTGTGTGAACTTGTCGCCCGTGTGTTCCCGGGGCCCGAATGGGAGCAAAGAATAGCAACACTGTTTACCTTCCACTCATGTCGTAAAAGGCGACTAAGGAGGTTATGGGATGGAGTTGGTGTCCCATCCCATATAGGGTCAGTGACCCAAAGCCATGCTGAAGTCGGATGTGTCCGGCCGAAAGGCGCGGATATCGCAGCAATGCTGTAAACCATGACACAACGCATTCCTTTCTCTGGACTACTTCCTGCTAATCTGCAGGAGTTTGAGAATGAACGCAGAAGAAGAAGAAGTGTGATCTTGTGACTGCGCACACGATTGTCTCGCATTCTGATGCGTTTAATTGAAAATGAGTGGCATTATGTCATTTTCTGTGGAATGTCATATGCATCATTTGCATAAGACATTTGCTTTTATAATACTGCACGTTTAGAGAAAAGTTGATAGTTATACGCATATCTTATTCAGAACATTTCGATCAACACAATATTGTTTTTAGGCTGTTAGGCGTCCTATAATCATCATAGTGTACCAGACAATCTCATATGTGCTCCGATTTGATATTCAGTATGTCCTTTAACATCTGTAACTGGCTGTTCCTGTTTTATGTTGGTTGATAATTATTATTTTGATTTCTATATGCTGCTTGCGTCTTGCAGCACCAAGTTTCACTCTCAGGTCATGCATTCTAGCCGTAGAATTCTTCTTCTTCTTCTTCTGCGTTCTTTCTCAAACTCCTGCAGATTAGCAGGATGTAATCAAGAGAACGGAATGTGTTCTGTCATCGTGTACAGAATTGCTGCGATATCTGCGCCTTTCGACCTGATACATCCGACTTCATCATGGCTTCTGGTCACTGGCCCTATATGGGATGAGACAGCCATATCCATCATATAATCTCCTTAGTCGCCTCTTACGACATTCATGGAAGGTAAACAGTGTTGCTATTTTTTGCTACTTTCTCGTGCCTCGGCAATATATGGGCGAGGATGTAGTTCAGTAATTGTTATGAGTTGTGTCGCAAATTAAGTTGTGAGAGTTACCTAGCACGAGTATTCTTGTGACAGTGACTTTTTTTCACTGTACTCGCTGTGTGTCTTGTATTTCTTGAATATGGTCTGTTTAAAACGTCGAAAATGTCTTGTATATCTGTATTTCCTTATTATCCGTACCCAATAATCTAATAAACTGTTAGTTCAATAGCAGGTCGACCTTTTATTTTGCGTAAGTACCATGGTCCCAACATGTTGCAAATCAAATGGAAGCACAATGTATTTCATGCTCTGAAACTGACACGATAATTTGTGTTGGCTATCAGAGAACGAACTCAGATGAAGAAGACAAATTAGCGTAGATCTGGCACCAGCTTGATATAGGAAAGAAGTAAGAAGGTTTTGAAGACAGCAACCGAATGTGCAGTGCTGCTATGGGCTCCGGCATTGTATATATACGGTCTGCATAAATAATCATATCAAATACAATATCCGCCGAAGACGGATGTATCAGGCCATTGGCGCAAATAAAACGGCGACACAACGCATTTCCATTCTCTGGACTAAATCTTGCTGGAAATCTAGTAGGACAATTGTCCTGCTACAATAGCGATCTGACGGGAGTTTGAGAATGAACGCTGAAAAAGAAGAAGAAGAAGAAGAAATACAATCTGCTATTTGGTCGAAATGTGGACTTTTCCCACTGAGCCGTTCTGTAACACTACTCAATTCACAATGGTAAATTTCATTACAAGAGAGATCTAGACGACACAGTCTACTTTACATCGAATGTGCAAATACAATTTAGTTTGTTTTAATTTCAATATGCTCGTCCATGTTTCCTTGCTCAAAGTTCAAATAATATATTATTTCATTGAAGTATTCCTACCATTCTTTTTCTCATAGATAAATATGGTTGACAAAAATGTATTGACAACACAATCAAATGAGTTGTGTCCTATGTTGTAGAGCCCCAAAAGAACAAAAAATAGTTACACTGTTATCTTCCATGCAAGTCGTAAGCGACCACTAAGGGGTTTTGGGTGGGGCAATTGGCTGTCCTGTCTAAGAGGGACAAAGAAACTAAGAAGCCGTGTTAAAGTCGGATGTGTCAGATTGAACGACGTAAATATCTCATTAAAGCTTTAAACCATCACAGAATATATTCCGTTTGAAAAAAAAAAAAAAAGTATTGAAAAAAATAGGTCAAGTATAAGTATATATAAGAGGTATATAAGTATAAGTCGTTGCGAAAACTAACTTGTAGTCGCACAATACTATCTCCATTATATATATGATATATAGCCAGTGTGTTTCTGGGGACTAAGAGGAGAGCAAATAATAGCATCACTGTTTACCTTCCATGCATGTCGTAAGATCCAGACTAAGGAGGTTATGGAATGGAGTTGGCTGTCCCATCCCATATAGGGACAGCGACCCAAAGTCATGCTGAAATCGGATGTGGCAAGCCGAAAGGCACAGTTATCGCAGCAATGATGTAAACCATGACACAATGTATTCCGTATCCGGACTACATTCTGTTAATCTGCAGGAGTTTGAGAATAAACGCAGAAGAAGAAGAAAAAGATATATGATATATAACACTGTATCTCAATTGTAGTCGCTAATTGTTCTTTATAACTTAAAGTTATCCTGTTTTTTCTAATATCGTACACCAATTCACTAACTTATGGGTGGCATTTTGATGTGGCTTTTGCTTATTGCCGTTTATTTTATCGTTTCTATATTTTATATTATCTCCAATACCACCTCTCTCTTTCTCTCTCTCTCTCTCTCTCTCTCTCTCTCTGTATATGTGTGTGTGTGTGTGAGTGATTCTATTCATTCCGTATTTCATGACACTCTCTCATATCTGCTGCTATTTGTTATTTTTCTGCCGTTCTTTTATCCTCTAGTTATCATATATCTTCATTTCTTCCACTCTCTATACCACACGTACGCAAACATATGGCGTGACTGAGAAGCCAGCGTTCATCCTTCAACAAATTTAATTCTCTCCAAGCAAGGTATCACCAGTTACATCCGCAGCATTAGGAAATACAAAGCTGTATTTCTTGTTCTAACCGTTTCCATTCTCATACTCCTGTCATTCTATGAGGCATGAACATGTCGGTTTTGACGTGAATCTAGATCATTATATTACAAAATTCCCTGTTAGGTTAAAGACCGAAGACCTAATAAGGAGAAAGCTTGGCCCTGTGAACAAGGTATAACTCTGAGCCCATCAATATTTCAGAGACAAGTCTTTGACAGGTGATGGCATCGAACAAAGCTCAAACGTCAAATCTGATCTTTAACTGAACCCTATTAAGAACAAAATGACCTCAGCATGAATGTTGAATCGAAAGGTGTTTCGAATATCGATCTGTGTCAACACAAAAACCCGACAGTCATTATATACACTTTTTCTCCAATTCTTTTACTGAGCTTGACAACTTTGATGAAGTACACAAATAAGCAGAGATAACTCACACACATTTTGTACTTCTGAGTTAGGCTAATTGGTAATCACGGTAAAGAGTTCAAAACACGAACAATTTAGTGTTTCATTATACAAAAGTAAACCGTGCTATTAAACAAATAATTGCTATCACTATTATTTTTCACCTTCCTTCATTTATTTTCTAGTTCAGTAAAAAATTATGTGTCGCGAGAAAAATAATAATATTTATAAAACGTGCATCCTCTCATTAAATTGGTTAAAAATGCGTGAACAATGTTAACACCTTTTATAAAAATAGTAAAATAGATATACAAATGAATAGAGGTACAATCAATATGTTCTTGTAAAACTAATACTTTATGTTGTTGATTCATCTGGAAACAATTTTATCATACTTAATCCATTGTTGATAATTAATTACATTTAGTGCGATAAGGTATATATATATCATATATATAGCATGGTTGTGTTGTCGAAATAAGCTAGCACTGACCAGTTGTAATATATTATGAACTAAGTTTATGTTAATGTACCAGGGATTTAATTATAAAAACCATGTTGCTTCATATTTATTTTTGTTCCCGATGATCGATCTTCATTAAAAATTGCCGGCGGCGAAAAGACGCAATTATATTTCAAAATAACAGAATTTTTAACACTACCTGCTAATCGTTTCGTTACTCGCAGATTTCTGCGACAAATTTTCCTCGGTCTCAACACCACCAGCGTGAAAGAAACACTAGAGGGATGACGCGAACAAAAGCTAATTAATTCTTAGAAAAGAATTAGAAACACTAATACCAGGTTAGTGTTCTAATGACGCGCACGTGCATGCATACAAAGTACGGGGCGTAGCAGACAACATCCATTCTTGAAAGGATGCGTAATCAAAGGACTCACGCCGGATTGCTGCATTGTTTCTTGGAAACCTGCACAACCTGGTTCAAACAAGGTCTGTTGAAACTCCTCAAAAAGTTAATTGTCAGTGTATTGGATGAGAAATCCACTTAACTTAACAAACCAGTTACTATATTTTTTTGGCGTAGTTGTGCAAATTATTCACGGAGTTGTGTTAGGTAAACGAACCTTAAATATTGAACTCAGATACATATTAAAAAATAATAAAATAATGTAATTGCTGTAGTTCATAAAGTACCTGGTATAATTTACCTTAACTACCGTTTTGTACATTCATACTGCATTCGAGACAAGAAAGCGAGAACTTTGCAAGACTGTTCAATCAACCAAATTGTTTTAGATTTTTCGATATGAGGACATGTTTGAGAGATGTCCATGAAGAGATTATGCATTGTGAACAATACAGCATGCATAGTACTAAACAGTTATCCCCTTTAGAAAATGCCAAACATCACATGAAGATTTGTACACATCCTCTGCTAGCTGTAAGACCTGACGCTGCCAACCGGGACTAAATAGAAATATATGAGGTGCATTTTGCATGCCTTCAATTTTATTTTCATAAGAGAAGAGTCATCTTCTTCTTCCCGTTCACACTTTAACATGTCTACACAGCAAGTCTTGTTTTCTTGATATATGCTGCTGTATTTGAAAGCTCCACAGTGATCCCATACAGCTTAACGAGATATATGTAGACCAGGACTCCTCCCTTAACTGGTTTAATATAATGCAGCCTTGTATAATGTGTTCTGTTGTCTGTGCTGCCTGCCCACATGGACAAAGAGGTGATAGCACCAGTCTTAATCTATTTAAGTTATTATTTAGTCTACTGTGTTTTGTCCTGTTTCGGATTATTCTTCTCTTTCGTCCGTGTTCGTTCTCAAACTTCTTCAAATTAGCAAGATATAGTCAAGAGTACGGAATTCTATGTTTCATGGATACAGCAAAGGTAGACCTAGAGGCCGACCACGAAAACGATGGACCACGATAATAAAAGAGGCGAATAATTCCATAATATACACAGCACACAAAAGAGGGTTGTCTCCAGAAAACTCTTCTACCCCTGACGCCGAAATGCAACAAAGGGTTTCAGCGAACAGATAGATAGATAGATAGATATATGGTTTATAGCAATGCTGCGATATATGTGCCTTTCGGCCTGACACATCCGACTTTAGCATGGCTTTCGGACATGTTGACCATATATGGTATAGAACAGTCAACTCCATCTCATAACCTCCTTAGTCGCCTTTTACGACATGCATGGAAGGTAAATAGTGTTGCTATTCATTGCTCCAATTTCGGGCCCAGGCAACACTGGCGACGGATTATTTTATTATAGCTGAACCGAGAAATGAATGTAAATAATGCAATGACTTTGTGTTGCCGGGGTTCTATACTTTCAGATGTTGTGTCTGTGTTAACAGACCTGCGACCTTTCTTATTTTATTTATGGTTGTAACTCTGATATAACCACATTAGACTAACGTCCACGGTTAAAAGTATCGTACTCACCATACGAGGGTACATTTTACTTAACCATTTTTAATTAAGTATTGCCGAGACCAGAAAGGGAAGTGCATCATAGTCACGCTGATACCTGACAGGCATGTCGTAGTAGACGAGTAAGGAGGTTTGGCGGATGGAATTGGCTGTACAATCCCATAGAGTATCATAGGTTATGCTGAAATCTGATTTATCAGGCCAAAATTCGCAACTATCACAGATACGCTGTAAACCATGACACAATGTAGTCCAGAAGTTTCAGAATGTGCACAGAAGAAGACACAATACATTCCAATAGTACTGTAACACAAACTTGTATATACTTGTATTTTTTCCCCACACCGAAATAAACCACCGAATCAAGAAGCGAATGATTTACAGATTGGCGTGTAACAGTCTATGTTTTTTTATTGATTCTTTTGCTCCTTACTGTATTTTGTTCGGTGTTACTTGTGTCTTCCAGAATCGTAGAATTAGTTTGTTATTGACGTCTGTGCACGTAATGGTTGTTAAATAAACTGTGAAGTTGTGAACTCTAAAGTGTATATCTCAATACATTTTTTTTGTTATCATGCTTCTGTCTCTGTTTTTGTTGTTCTGCGTTCGTTCTCAAACTCCTGCAGATTACTAGGGTGCAGTCCCGAGAAAGGAATGCGTCGCATCATAATTTACAAAGTATTTGCGATATCTGCGTCTTTTGGTTTGACACATCCGACATCAACATAGCTTATGGGTTACTTTGACACTATATGAGATGGGGCATCCAATTCCATTCCAATACCCCCTTAGCCGCCTCTCAAGAATGTAAATATTGTTTTTATTCTTTGCTTCTGTTTGGGTCCCGGCAACACACGGGGCTTCGTCTCTATTTAGATACCTTTTCTTGTAGTAACCTCTTATTTCGGACTGCTAATGTGCAAGGTTCAATTTAGGTCGCAGGAAGGTTGCGTATCAAAATCGTTCACAAAATAACAGCAACCTACTGAGTGTAAACATTGCATAGAAATCAATATAACCAGAAAGTGATTGGTTCATCAATTCGCCTTGGACATATTGCGTGTATCCAATGAGGTGACCAGGCTCTTGCATTTCTGTGCGTTTCGATATATTTCAATATCTGTATTGTCATGAAATCCGGTAAATTAATTTTCGATCCGTGTCTAGGCGAAAGGCGCAAATATCGCAGATAATGTATCGTAAACACCCGTGTGTTGCCGGGGCCCGAAAGGGAAGCAAAGAATAGGAACACTGTTTACCTTCCACGCATGTCGTAAAAGGCGACTAAGGAGGTTATGGGATGGAGTTGGCTGTCCCATCCCATACTGTGTCAGTGACCCAAAGCCATGCTGAAGTCGGATGTGTCATGCCGAAAGGCGCAGATATCGCAGCAATGCTGTAAACCATGACACAACGCATTCCGTTCTCCGGACTATATCCTGCTAATATGCATGAGTTTGAGAACGAACGAGAAAGAAGAAGAAGAAGTATCGTAAACAATGGCAATGCATTCCGAACAACATCCTGCTAATGTGGTAAAGACGAAACAAGAAGAAGGATATTTCCTAAACATACAAGATGTTTGTCAAATGTATGAAAACTCAGTGAGAAGGACTTCGACATCTGTTACACTTTACTTTGTAAATTCCCTACTGTTCGTATGAATTGTATACGACCATGAAACTAAGGGACCAATGAAATCGGTCCAACCTGGCTACATACATAAAAGATCAACTCCAACGGGGACTGAAAATATTTGCAAACATATGTGCAAAGGGACTCATTGCTAACGATCATTGTTGCTCAAAACGGGAGACAGAACAATGGTTAAAACGGCAGAAATAATGCGTGATGTATTTTATCTTTTCCAGACAAATAATTAATGTCACTAGCAACTGGCGTGTTCGTCCTGTAGTGTTTTTGATTATCTGCTTTGATTATTTAAACCAGTAAGCTCAAAGAACGGGACTGTGAGCTTCAAATGTATTCTCTTTTTATTGTTCCGTACAGGCTGTTAATTATTATTTGAATACTTCATAGTCATATTGTGTAATGTTTGTATCTCGAATGTTTGATACTTCCCGTCTTCCAATGTGAATGTAAGTTGTGCGTGATGACAGTGTGAATTTGATTATTGTTTTATAAAACAGTCTTCTGTGATGTTTGACATTTTTTCATACTATTGTTTACGTTTATGTTTGTAGCACAGATGGAACCACATTCTACTCGAAATGTACAGTAAAATCACGCAACAATCAATATATTCGTTTTTATGGTTTTTTCATCGTTTATTGTTTGAGGCTGTAACGTCGTGGTACAAAAGCGCGACTGGTACGGCCATGGTACCACGTTTGAATCCCGCCGCAGGCAATTATACATCAGGGCCGTTCAGAAAACAATGACAAACTACTGAACGCATATATAGTGTCTAGAAAATAACCCCAGACAAAAAATGCTTGCGTGATAGCTACACCCTGAATAGGATACACTACCAATATCGTTTATTATTATTATATCTGCTGTTATCTCTATCAGTTGCAGTTAGACACTCTTTTGGATTTCTGCAGTGAAATATATATTGATCGTCAGCCCAGTGACATGACCGTAGATCTAGTTCATCAGAGCTGTGGCAGCTGGTCATAGCTTTCTTCTTGTGATGTAGTACAGTGGAAAGTTCAATATGTTACTGCAGGGCAAACACACAAATGCAATACATGTAACACACATAACTATTAGACTGTTATGTTCTTACCTACAGTAACACACATAACAATTAGAATGTTATGTTCTTACCCTAAAGTAACACACATAACTATTAGATTGTTATGTTCTTATCCTACAGTACCACACATAACTATCAGACTATCATATATTTGTCCTACACAAACACACACCTATTTGATTGAAGTACTTGCCCTGCAGTTACAGACACCAAAGCACCTGAAGTTAAGTACTTGAACTCTGTAACATATGATCAGAACACAGTCTTCATGTCAATGTTTATAACAACCAGACACTTGTCTATGTCAGTCAAATTGTTGCTCATAGCTAGTGTCACCACAGGTTTAAGGGACCGCTGCTGGGAATGTAATCCATAACCAGGAGACAGAAACCCTGTGGCTGTGTTTGGCAACGGTGACAGTAATACAGCTACATCAATGACTCGTGAAACTTTCGGATATTTTTCTCTGTTCCTTGTTTCATTTTTATCATTTTGATAACATTAAAATCAATTAGGATATGTTAACGTTAATTTAAAATGTTTAATGTGGTAGTTTTTGTTAGAATAATAGGTAGGATCACGTTAACACAGGAGATGATCACAAAATGGGTTATTCTAGAATTTAAAAAAGATGAGTGTTACGGATTAGAGAATGAATTAAATTGAGTCAACACAGTAGAGAATATACAGCATGGAGTCAATGAGGTAGAGAATATATAGCATGGAGTCAATGAAGTAGAGAATACACAACATGAGTGAAAGAAGTAGAGAATACACAACATGAGTCAATGAAGTAGAGAATATACAACATGAGTCATTGAAGTAGAGAATACATAGTATGAGTCATTGAAGTAGAGAATAAACAACATGAGTCATTGAAGTAGAGAATATACAACATGAGTCATTGAAGTAGAGATTATATAGCATGGAGTCACTGAAGTAGAGAATACATAACATGAGTCAGTAAAGTAAAGAATACACAGCATTGATTCAATGAAGTAGAGAATATGTAGCATTGATTCAATGAAGTAGAGAATATGTAGCATTGATTCAATGAAGTAGAGAATATGTAGCATTGATTCAATGAAGTAGAGAATATGTAGCACATATTCTTTGGTTATATTGTTACGTTAGTAGTGTGTTTCTGACCATTAAAACACACAATTACCGAAAGCCAATTCTTCTCCTGCGATCTGCTTCTTTCTCTTCGTTAATTCTCAAACCCCTGCAGGTTAGCAGAATGTAGCCCGGTCTCAAACTCCTGCAGATTAGCAGAATGTAGTCCGGTCTCGAATTCCTGCAGATTAGCAGAATGTAGTACGGTCTCAAACTCTTGCAGATTAGCAGAATGTAGTCCGTTCTCAAACTATTGCATTTTGTCATGGTGTATAGTTGTGTTAAAAGACTGCACCCCTCAGTCGGAGTCATCCGATGTCAGCATGCCTTATTAACATGTAGCAGCCAAGGTCGAATTCAGACACAGGAAATTGTGCATCCGGACTGTTCAGAAATCAATGGCAAATTACTGAATGTATTTATATTGCCTACAACGTCACTGAAGTCAAATAATGCAGTTATTTAGTCGTCTTATCATCATCACTGCAAATTGGACACATCCATAATTGCTCCGATCTCTCCCTCAGTGTATCCGCCATTACACTTCTGCTGACATGACCTCTTCTCTGCTGGTTGAACATCATTCTCTTGCGCCTTTAAATAATTCTTCTACACTTTACCATGCAATTACTGATGGTATAAATATTATACAAGCATTAAACCAAGGGATCAATGAAATCGGTCCAACCTGGCTACATACATAAAAGATCAACTCCAAATGAACTGAACATTTTGCAAACACATGCACATATAATGCAGGGTTGATGGCTACGTCCTGAATAGGAAAATATTATTATTATTATCAATAAAGGACTTAGGATTGAAGGTAACAGAGATAGATGCCGAAAACGTGAGAAAGTATTAGTTTGACAACCAGGCACGGCAGGGAAACAACAACGATCTTGATACATAATGCTGGAGATAAAGAGCTTTATGAGTGCCATAATCGTCTACGCCAGCTGACATGGCACCTGATGATGATGATGATGTATTTATAATTATTATTATGTATATAATATCCAAACTACAATAAATACAGAAGCATCTCTCTTCTCAGCATCACCGGGAATTTTTTTGCACGTATCCTTCTAAAGTGACTTCAACTGCTTGCCGAACGTGTCCTGCCAAAGTCACAGTGTGGTATCAGAGACAAAAGATCCACTACCGACATGATCTCTACCCTTCGTCAAAGCAGGAAAAGTGTTCTGAATAGGAAAAGCTACTCTTTATGACTTTTGTGGAGCTAACTAAACCACCAGCTATCATTTGTGCATCAACCACCAGCTATCATTGTTACATCAACCACCAGCTATCATTGTTACATAAACCACCAGCTATCATTGTTACATCAACCACCAGCTATAATTGTTACATCAACTACCAGCTATCATTGTTAAATCAACCACAAGCTGTCCTTAACTTGTTTTTTTAGAAGTAGAATGTATTCCTTATTTTGAGGTACACCTCTTGCAACATCGGA
Source organism: Meghimatium bilineatum (assembly GCA_034231615.1). NCBI lineage: Eukaryota > Metazoa > Mollusca > Gastropoda > Stylommatophora > Philomycidae > Meghimatium > Meghimatium bilineatum. Next base: position 75,406,739 of record CM067322.1, read on the forward strand.
CGTCAGTCTAATTTGGTTATATCACATTTTCTACGAAAAATAATCATTGATATTGTGATTCTGCGAATCACAAAAACCAAGGTGTGTAAGTATCCATCTTTACTGTGAATGCAAGAAACAGTTTCCATATCATTTTGAGTCCATAATTCTAACCAAGCGTTTGCGAAATGTGCTCTTGACTAAACTATCGCTCACTAGCCAATAATTGAAAGCGGACTGTTTCTAGTTTTTCTTCGGAGGCGCAGTGAACGCTAAGCAAGAAACAAACCATAAGCGCACGGATTATTACATTCTTCTGTTATCTATCAACAACATTGTAGTATCTCTTATATCTTACAAAATAGAACACTGCTTTTGGTAAAAGGATTTTGGAAAGCATTTTACGCCTAACATTTACTAAAAAAACAAAAGAACATGTTTGTTATTTCCTTGAGTACCTTATTTGTTTTCAAATAGTACGTGTACCAGAGGTTTTAAATTATTCTCTGAAGGTAAGTGATACTCAAATGTTTCATTTTACAACAAAATTGAACAATTATCATATTGTAGGTATGAATGTGATATATTATACTTGTGTACATGTATGTTTATTTGTATCTGCAACATGTACGATTATATTTTCGTAGATTATAATCGCATGCTTCCTTCATTAAGAAGATACAAGCTAAATATATAAAGTTAGCTAGCATACATCAGCTAGCATATCCTGAACAGGATGTTGTAGTCATCACAGCATTTCGAAACTTCTATATATCTTTAGCCAGTCTTTCTGTTTCTGTTAATGCCATGTTCATGTGGTCTTTGATGTCTTGCGACCATCTTCTTCTTGGTCTGCCTCTTGGCCTGGCATTATCTCCTCCATTATGGTTTTCTCTAGACCGACATGTCGTTTGGTATGGCCAAATTATTGTAGTTTTCTAGAAATAGGCATGCTGTTTAAGTAGTTTTATCATACATTCATTTCTCTCAGGATGGCTAAAGATACTGGTGAAAA